>JPKZ01001948.1:943047-983258 GCA_000803305.1 Toxocara canis | reverse complement strand
TGGGAAGGGAGAGAGGAAATGTTCATGCATGCTATAACGGAAATCGAGCAGACAAGCTACCACGTTGTTTGTTTGCAGAAGGCCCGTGAATGCTGAGTTATAATTTCAGTTCGTAATGTTGAGAGATAATAATTTTACTGGAGAGCACATGAAGTGGCTTAGAAATGGTCGTAATTCGGTTGACTCTTGTCCTTTTTTTTTGCTTCGTTGACTTTAGAAATATGATGGAGGAGAAAAAAGTAAAAGCTGTGACTAATGACTACGAAGTGTTTCACAACGTTTGCCCGTCTCCATAAAACGCTTGCTAATTTGTACTGTTCAGGCGAAAGGTTAAAGAACTTAGATGAAAAGTATTAATGAAATGTAATTAGTACATTGATGAAGAAAATGCTGTAAATCAAGCAGAAAATTTTTATCCTCAAAACATTAATTTGTTATGCTTTTTCATGACTGATTACGTCGTTGTTCGAGTTTTTTGAGAGCAGCTTGTAACATGTTTTGGTGATATTCAATTCCCTCTGCTCATCTTACCATCGTTTTAGTGACTCTGAAAAGCTCCACATCTTGCTAACGATGTGCAAGTTTAATTCTAAAGCATTCGTTCCAATGTAATGCATCATTTTGTAATTTGTTAGCGAAATCTCGCAGAATTAACCGCGTCTTTTCAGACTGAGATGCGATAATATAAATTCCATATAACGCCCACAATGCGTGGCTTGGTCAGCGGCATAAGAAATAATGCTTTTCATATCAGCTGGGATCATTCCTTTGTGCGCCATGATCGAAATGGGTTGACTAGCGATAGTCCTTAATCCATCAACTAGAAAGATCTGCCATTATCGATACGAACCTTACATTCCATGAATGTGAAATGCTTGGTTTTGCTTACTGAAAACCATTTCCATAAAACTGAAAGGATTTGTTTCAGTTAGCATGGCTTTCTTTTTTGAGATATTTGCCTGACAAGGTCCATGCCATATTGGCTATTCATCTAGCAGTCCATCTGTTCAGATAAATCGCTGTACCGTTCGAACGCCGTGGCTCATAAGAAATGTTTCCCAGAGCGCTCATAAAATTGCACGTCGAATCAATCAGAAGTAGCTCGCTGAAATAAGAATTAGTCATTGATTGCGCTTGCAAAAATTTTTGACCAAAACTCTTGTGATTGTTGGGTTAAATGATCGCAGTAAGTGAGCCAACGGTCATTCCGACGCCTGTGAACGAATGATTTCTCGCCACAACGTGTGCTTGCAAAGCGCGTGAAAATGATTTTGATTCTCTAGGAGACAATCAAAATCACCTTTAAGAAAAGTGTTTTCCAAACAGAAAGGTCAGGAAAAGCTGATTTGATGGTCCGTTTCGTTGTTATCACTTTGTGTACCATATCAGAGAAAAAAGGTGAACGCTGTTTCGGCCTTTTCGCTCTAAAACGAAAACGATTGAGTGCCATCTTTTCGATGTAAGCTCATGAATTTTATTTACTATTGTATTTTACGGCTATGTATTCCTATTTAGTCAGTGTGCGTTTGCAGTTCTGTCGTAAGCTTTATTTTCTGAATCCTATCATTGCTTTCAGTTAGCTTAAAACTTTTAGCATTTCTCTTTCGAGCTCTGCTGTACTGATAATCTCATACGTCTCTATTATACGTATTTGCAGTGCTCTAAACAACATCTTGTTGGTTTTTCGTTTAAATTTATTAGCTCCGCCTTCATGGCAGTCTGTTTGGCTAAGAGACGATTTTTGAAAAGAGCTTTTCAAAATGAACTTTTTTTCACGTTTAATTGACAGCCCTGTAAGAGGCATTTGCACTGCAGCAGCTAGACGAGAGCATTCATGGTTGTATATCTGATGTTATACACGATGGCGCTTTACTTTTCCAAAACGAATTCTCAGTTTTAATATGCTTCCAGATGGGCGCCAGAGTGACTTTCATGCGTTAGGTTAAAAGCAGTGCAGCTAGTTGAGTGGATCACTCTGGTTCAGAGCAAGGCAAACATAGACTTCAGCCATACAATTTACGACTTTATAGTCTAAGATGAAGTTGAAGAAAACATGACTATAGTTTATTGTCTTTCAAGTTTATTTGCATTTTCCATGCAGCTTTGGCTGTTCTTTTCTACCCACTGTACTGTTCCAGAAACATTGCGTACTATCGGTAATGAGAACGTGAAAGATGTTAACTCCTTTGTTTCATTTTACCCCTCCCCCCCATTTTTTGTTATTAATTTTTTTGCTGTTTTATAAATCAAAAAACCAGTAAAATGCTTTTCTTGTAGATTTTCTGAACGTTGTCCGTTGAAGAATAGGAAATGTTTACCGCAGATGTTTGCGCATCCGACTTGCATTTGCAATCGAATCGACTACATCAGCTGGCGCACGTCTTAATGATAGCAAGTCGTTAGTATTGCGCATATGTTTACATTAACGTGAGTTCGTGCAACGAATCACGCGCTTAAGCATAATCACTCATTGTGCAAGTCACGCATAATCAATATGTGAAATGTTTAATGCGTAATTGTGTTTCCTACAAGTAAAACATATTTGTACTATCGGATCGTGCAGTAGTGGTTCGATACAAACTGATAGCGATTTCGATATACGTTCATCAGATCATGAATTCATGAGGTGGGAACTTGATGAGAGTAAATCTATTTAAGAAATCGAACTTTTCAGAAGGCATAAGCCTGATATAAATCAATTTTAAACCAAATTGTTTCCCTTCATAATTTGAGCGCCTTATCACCTCAATGATGCTTTGAGCTTCTATATATGGAGGAGATGGATAGAATCGACTTCCTATCGATGACTGAAATTAGATTGAAAGGTGTTAGTGACAATTGCAGTATGAAAGAGGTATGAAAGAGAAAGTACGATGTGGGCGTATTATTTTAAAGCTAAGGGGAAGTGGAATTAAAAAGATAATTTTGGCTAAATTATGGCCGCAAAGCAATGCGGTAACAAGAAACTGTACTCCTCAATGCTCTTTCGCCTTTGATTCGAATAGGGCTCTGTTGTGATACTGTCTTAAAAATTCGCTTCTCATGATGTGAATGTCTTGTCTTACTGTCTCAAAAGTAGCTGCTAATTGTCGACCAAATGAAAAAGCTCGATTCGATTCGATTCGATTATGTCTGCTGCTTCTTTTGACAAACCTCTTACACCACGGTCAGAAGGAGTGCTTTAAGAAGTGTGTTATAGTCTTAAATTGTGCTCACACAACTGCTAACTGTAATACTGCTGTAGTTCGCATAAATTACAAATACTACCACTTTCAAACATGGAATCGCATCGTTCATTTAGGAATGTGTGCGATTTGTAACTGATTCGTTAAGTGTACCAGATTTTTTGCTTTCAAGGAGCTGGGTTACGAGTCAACGACAATTTGGAAAATCACTAATATACGTTTGTATTAAGAAAGCTTGAATCTCCTACAAACTCATTGCACATTTTGTTTTATACTTTTGAGCACTGTGGTTTCGCAGTGCCGTTGCTGTACGACGTCGCACGGAACATTGGTATCAAGCGGATATTAGTGTTCCGTGCGACGAGTTGGAAGATGTGCGGACAGTTACCGTCATCGAGTGCGCCAAACGTAGATACTAGAAAGGGGGGAATGAGGAAATTGATGATACACCATTTTCATAGCGGGATGAGGAAATTGATATGATACGCCATTTTCGTAACTTTCAAGCGGCCAAAGTGAAACGGCTTGCTTGCATCCTTATTAATTCCATCATTTCAAGGGAAGTTTCACAGTTCCTAACGAAAATCCGACAGGGGTTTCTGAGGACGGTGTTCGTTTCCAGAGTAGACGAATTTTTTCTGTAGTACTTTGGGACCATTTTGGCCTGCCATCGCAAATTGGTGTGTGTTGTCTCTCTCCGCTAATCATTTTCTGCTGTGGTGATATCAGGCTAGATTATTCCTTCTGTAGCGATATAAGGCAGGATTAAAGCTGATGTGTCTTTCAGGAAGGGGGCTCGCGATGAATCGATGACAGCGAGGTACGTGACCTCGTGAACGCACCCACACGAGTGGGAGCCACCTAGCAGCAACCGTTTTGAGGTGGGGATAGAGCGACCATAAACGGGGTTGAACTACTACTCGATTCGATGAGACCCATCCATCGGACACTGCGATGCCAGAACACAGCCGAACCATCTCCCGTGCGATCTTTGTCATGCTTTCTCTTCACACAGCGACAACGACTGCTCGCCGATTCGTCGGTGCGGAGGCGGATGCCGCAGTGCCGAAATGGCGTCGCCGAATGGATAGGCCCATGCTTGCAGCTTTGTTCCTGCCGCCGTTTCATTTAAAATCAACTCAAGGTGAGCGATCTTTAACGACATGCTCAGTTCCATACTCGCTTTGCGTTCTAAGTGATAAAAGTGATGTCGCATCCTTAACATAGTGTGAAAATCATTTTATAGAATGCTTCACATCTTTTTTGGGCAATGTATAACGGTTTCCCAGTCGGCAGCGAAACATGTTCATTCGGAATTGGAACTAAACAGAAGAGGTTGGCGTCCGATGCAACGAGGTAAGCATCAATTTGAGTAATGTGAGAATAGAGGTCCAGTAGTACGCTGAAAAAAAAAAGAATTTGATGGTCATAACAATAGCGAATATTTGCTGCGCTCATAACTTAGCAGTCTGCAAAATTGCTTTTGTTCAACACATTGGTTATCATGATGGTCTAAATCAGCAAAACATCAAAATATGAATGGTTTAAATTAGTTAAGCTTTATCCCATTCACCATAACTGTCGATGGCCGACACAAATCGAATCTTTTCCTTCATTAAGCTTTTGCTAATGGGTTCTTTAGAACGTAGTAACTAAAGAACGTCCCATTTGAATTGAGAAGCGCTTTGTATAGTAAGCCATTTCTGTTCTCGGGAGCTAGGGAAGTAGAAGTGGACGTAATTTTATAGGAAGTAAGATAATGTCGAGATCGTTTCCTTCTAGAAAACTACGTCGTTCCTTATTCCACTCAGTCGTACTTTTCCTTGTTGTTATTGTTTTTTTTTTGATCGCAAGACCCGCCATGGGGAATATTTCCATCTGGAACAGTCTGCGTAAAATAGACTATGGAGGTTGACTGATCTTCACAAACTGTGAAAATCAATGTTAGTGAGAAATACGTAAGTCAAGAACACTTAACGAAAGCAGCTAGCAAACAAAACGGTCTCAGTTTGTCTCAGTTTGCAGTCGCTAAGAGATCAAGCAAAAGGCAACGACACAAATGTGAATCGGATTTCAGAAAGCAGCCTTGAAGAGTGGCATCTAGCGAACATCGAAAGTGTGGAACCCATTCTTGACATTGCGATTGGTGATGCGCAGGATCGCTACTTAAATGAATGGTTTGGCAAGCCGTGGATGAAACTGCTCACCGTGGCCATAAACGAATGTGAGGATCAGAAACGTGTCGCATGGGCTGCGCTTGAGGCTGTTAAGTGGACAAATGGAAGCGGGGTTAGTTCAGCGTGCCTTTAGAAACTGATTGGAGATGATTGTTCTTTGATAAGGGAAACACGTTTACCTCATTAATCTGACAATCTCAGCAGATTTTTCCACGGATTATTCACGATGCGGATAGGTGCAAGAACATACATTCTGCTTGCTAGGTGGTGAGTTCAATGATGTGGAAAACACGCAAAATGTTCCCTAATTGCCCTAAGACTTGACTTTTTCTTTCACAGCCTTCAATATATTTACTTCTTTAGTTCATCAGAAATGTTTGATCTCTTATGGTTTGCTTCCTTCGTTGATGTTTTCCTAATTCACTGAAATTATCTAAAGAATCGCATGAATTTTTTTTTTTGCTGCTTTGTCTCTTTTGCTATGCTGATTTCACTTGACTCTTGTCTGTTGTGCTGCAGTCAAGGAATGCTGTTCACAAAATCACATCAAATCAGAACGCATATATGCAGCTGTAAATCTCTGTGCCTTCCTTCCATATCTTCGCTTCAGTAGTTCTGGTTTAGATAATGACTGCTAAAGAATGCACAACACATGGTAGCATACGTCGGCTGAGCTTTATCCCGTTTGCCATGACGGTACTCTCCGCTGTACTACATGATACGCGAAATAACATCGCTTAGGTCGTGAGAAAAATGAAACCTTCAAAAAAAAAACGAAATTAGGCCATTGTTTCAAGGAATGCTGTTCACAAAATCACATCAAATCAGAACGCATATATGCAGCTGTAAATCTCTGTGCCTTCCTTCCATATCTTCGCTTCAGTAGTTCTGGTTTAGATAATGACTGCTAAAGAATGCACAACACATGGTAGCATACGTCGGCTGAGCTTTATCCCGTTTGCCATGACGGTACTCTCCGCTGTACTACATGATACGCGAAATAACATCGCTTAGGTCGTGAGAAAAATGAAACCTTCAAAAAAAAAAAAACGAAATTAGGCCATTGTTTTTTATCCTCAGCTACAAATTATTTATCACCTACGCTCTGTACCACCGTCATCTTATGGCTGCCGCACATCTGTTTGATCTAGTGCTAACAGAGCCGTCGGTCTTGTTAAGGTTTTCTTCGGAACGAAAGAAATCTAAAAGTTCAAAATGATTCGAGATAATGGATCGAGGGAGGTGGATGAGATGCTGCCAGTAGTTATGGTTGTCGTGTGCTGGTAATGAGTACATTCACGCATATCATCATATTTGTATTTATATTCGTAGTTACAACTACATCCATGCATTTGTGCGCAAGTTCACATGCTGAGTGATTTGTTCTCGACTGCAGTTTGTTACAGCTGGACGTTGCGTTTGGACCAGCGTGTGATTACGTGCTTGCAACTGCGAATCGCATTCTCAGCTTCAGCAAAGTGCCCATGTTCACTTCCGCCGGTTTTTCCGAATGGTTTAAAGATAAGGCTAACAATGCCGAGCTAATGACGCGTGTTGGACCACTTCAGGCAAGTATCTTGCTCATCTTCGCTGTCCGATAGGACTACATTGCTGATCGTTCCCTCACCCTTTCTCCTTTCATTAGTGATTACCCATCTTCGAAGTAGTACATCTTTCTTCTGAAAATGGCTCAAGGCAATGTGCCAGCGTAGTTTGCCAACCACAGTGTCGTTTTTTCCCAAGTTCTCAACTAAAACTTCACAAAGGTCTGGCGTATTCTGCGTTCATTTCCACCTTCATGAGTCGTCGAGTAAGCGATTCGAATTCAGTTTTCCCTGCTAATTCACTTATAAGCAATTTTATTTATGGGCGTTTTTTTGGTGTCCAAAAGATAGTAGGATCAGGGTCACCATAG
Source organism: Toxocara canis (assembly GCA_000803305.1). NCBI lineage: Eukaryota > Metazoa > Nematoda > Chromadorea > Rhabditida > Toxocaridae > Toxocara > Toxocara canis. The sequence continues at coordinate 975,981 of JPKZ01001948.1, read as the reverse complement.
CAGTATGGAACGACAAATGTTTAGGAAAGCTATTTCACAGATGACAAGAGCATGAAAAGCTATTGACTTTTGCTGTTTACATCAAGGCGGCCACCATTGAGTCTACTGTTTGAATTGCCGTCCTCAACACAATGGTACGTAAGCGCGAAAGGGCGTCATGAGCAAACGAAATATGCGCTCCCATTTCATGTGATTTTATTAAAAGCTTGTTAGAATGAAACACAACAAAAAGTGAGTCGATGAAATTAGCACAGTAAGAGAGGAAGGCCTACAAAAGTTTAGGTTTTGTGGGATTTTCTCAAGAATTGCGGTGACTGCAAGAAAATAACCAAAAAATAACGCACGGATCAAATTCGTGTCTCAACAATTCGATCAATTTTTTGTGATATTTTGTACATTTAAAAAAATCTGCCATAATGCGCAAGAATATGGTGCAGATGAGTCACTCACTTAATTTAGAGTGCTTTTGTGAATAAAAGTATGAAAGATTACCTGTATAAGCTGCAACTAACACTTTTTTTTACCTTAGGGGTAACCGTCCGTGATTTAGCTGCATGTTTCAGCATGTGTGAACTATTTCCGTATTCGAAAAATCTGAGTTGACCTCTCCTGCTATTCTCACCATTTCCTTGCTGTTTTGCTAGTTACTGAATTTCCAGAGAGAAATGATTAGAATTCGAGCGTTTTTTTTTGCGGTTTTGCTTCTCGACTTGCGCTATTGTTTTTTTTTTCATATTCTTTTAGTTAGAGATGTTGCTCCAATAAAATTCAGGCTTGCCGAAGCTATTGCGGTCAATTGCTCTAACATGCTTGCTCAATTTCCTCAAATTTGTTGCGGTTTTTCTAAACGTAACGTTCATTTGTAATTGCCTAAGCAAACTTTTCTCGTCTCGGTTTTACCAAACGGTCGGTCAAAAAGCACTTTACAGGACCACATTGCCCTCATGATCGAGCAGTTATCAGAACGCTTCGGTTGGGTTCGTCCAACACTATTCTATCAGAAGGCGTTCTGGGAATCCGAGCTACTTGAATCGGGCTTCTGCAAAATGATGATGACGGTATTTCTCATTTCGATCTTCCGAAACCTGTGAGAATGGTTCGTAAGGATCCGCAAGGGATCTTCAAATCCAAATGAACTGGAACTCGCGTCTCAGATCTGCTTGTGTTTTCAAAAAAATATATGATCCTTCTGCGATTAAGTTAGTACACTCTTGCAAAAACACGTCATCACTGATTTCTTTAATTGTTTCCGACTGGTCAGATGTGTGCTTAAGATTTTGCAGTCAACAAATTATAGGGAAACTTGAAGTGCTGAGGAACAGAGAGAGAAGTCGTGATGAGGGAATGGTTAGCTACAATTGGTAACCATGTTATCTGAATTTAGTCTTGGCCATACTATCTGTCGTTTTATGGAATCATCGCAGTATAGAATTTTTCGCAAACAACTTCCTTCTTTAAATACTCGAGAAAGATTCAGTGGCAGTGCATCAGTGTTTCACTCCAATGGACGTTTGCTGTGCATCATGAAGTGATAATCAAACGATTGCTACTCTGCAACAAAATTGCTTCAGCTGTTGATGAACGACTTTGCAGTTGTTTTTTTAAAGCAGAGAAGCAACATTTAGCTCTCCGAACCTTCGCACAATATAGGAATCAGGTGAAAATGCAGTCTTTCACTTTTTGTGCTGTCTTCACGGCTTAATCGTCCCTCTATTTCATATCTGTAGTCATTTCTCATCAATATAGGACAATGAGGACCCAACAAATCTGTACAGAAACACAGTCTTTCATTTATTGGTCTTTTAGACCATAAGGATTTCATTTTTCATCCGGTCACTACACCGTTCCCATTTTGGCGGCAATTTGCCTTGAAAACTTTTGCTAAAGTTTGTACCATAGTCATGTGATTCTGTAAGTAATTCATTTGAGAATATAAGGAAGAGAAATGCCAGAGTAGATATATGCATAATTTAGTCTTGCATTTTGCTTCGTTCTCTCGCGTAAATATTATTGATTTGATTTTTTTAACGCAAGTTTGATATGATAGTCAGTTGTTACTACAGCCTGCTTAATTGAGGAGGAAAAGGAAAGAGGAACAACAATAGCAACATCATTCATTTTGCTGACCAAATTTTTCGTATTCCACTAGCGTTGATTAACCTCATCTTCCTGTTTGTGAGGATGGCCTCGTTTGTTTATCTGATATTGGACAGGTCTGCATGTTCATATTAATGAACGTTGCTTCAGAAAACGAACATGCGTCATATTTTTGTTGTAATCTCCGTTCTTCCATCGCAACTCGTGTTCATTCTGTCCTTATGTGCTCGCTATCGGCCATAGCCGGACCCGCATTGTGGGCTGTTATGTCTATGCATGTGCTCATATGTACGTTTGTATGTTCGCGTTTTTGCTCGCTAGTTTCAACCCACTAACTAGGAAGAGCTGCAGTAATCAATCATATTTAGCAGGCATAATCGATGACATTGCGAGTGCTCCAGAACAGAATTTGATTGCAGTTTATAAATTACTGGGTAAGATGATTCACATGGGAAACAGTTTGGAGTGAGTGGCAGGGAGAGGAATAACTGCTCTCAAGCTCAGTTCGTTGGATCAAGAGTTGAGCTGGTAGGGTGCAGATCGTTGTAAACTGTGGCGTGCGTTAAACACTTCGAATATGCGTTTGTGGATGGGAAATGGGAAATTTATATGAAAAGATGGGCAAGAATTTTCAGCAAATGAGCATGAGCAATGAGCTACAAATGCCATTCCGATCTCGTGAGCATATCATTGACGGAAATTGCTTCTCTGTTTGCCTTAAAAACAATTTTTTTTTTCTCGGATAGAAACCCACATGCTCAGGGAAGCGTTCTTCGCCTTCTTATCCAATGTTCATTGGACGAATCAGACATGGTCAGCCTCCTCTCATCTCTCCTTAGTTGTGAATTGCCCGCAAATTTCAGGGTTATTAAGGGGCGTTCAGCAACTGGTTTATCGGCAATCCTGGGAAAAGTGGAAAATTTTAGGAAACTTTCAGGAAAAGTAGTCTAGCATGCTAAATTTTCGACGCTTTTAGCACTTCCAACTGATTAGAAAGTCATTGGTATAGTTTTAAGTTATTTTTCGGTCAAAAATCTGTGACCTCAAAATTTTAGTCCGAAAATAGCGCCCCACAAAATTCTCTTCGAAAATAGTGGCCAAGAAAACCTTTCGAAAATGGAGTAAACGGGATGCCCATCGATGGCGGTTTTAATCAACACTATGTGAGGCGCATATCGTATATTAGCTCCTAGCCCGTTTCCCAATTTGCTTTCTTCTTATGAGGCGCTACACATGATCACAATTTCTTTATGCAGCACACACTTGCCGCACAATTTTGGCACTACATAATATTGTTTATCGCGTTTGTGAAAGCGGCATCGCGGAGGCGATCCGTTTACTTGTGGGTATATGCGCATTGATAATTGTGCTGCGTTTCCAGCCGCGAAACTGCAGTGATGAAGTTTGAAAAGTGGCCTTGATCTTACCAAATTTCATTTTTGTTAGTTAATTCCTGCGTTTTCTGCGGTCCTGCGTAAATTCCGGAATTCAGAAGAAACTCCTTGGCATATAATAGTTTGTCGTCGCTGTTTTTTTCAATTGGCTGCGCCGAATGTTTGACGCTTGCTCATGTTCGAACGTTTTTTGCTGCTTTTCAAGCGTTAGGGCAGCCATTTGGTTTGTGATAGACGGAACCTTAGGAAAAGCATAAAATTTCAGCCCTCTGGACGTATGCTATGAGCGTAGGCATTACAGCAATTTGTGAAATCCTGATAGTCACTTCCAAACGAACAAACTCTTTTAGGCCAGTTCTCGTTTTTAAATCAAACAAGTTGACCGTGCTATGAAGCGTGAAGGAGTAGCAGTGTTCTTAAAAGCACTCAGCAACCTCGCGCGAGTTTTGGTGATTTTGAGGAACATCTGATGAGCAACAGTTTTCTTTCATGAAGATTTAACTTGGGATTTTTTTTTTTGCCGATTGCGTTTCTCTCGTTCCAGCTGCATGGCAGTTTTGCTCCGTTGCTAATTTGATATCGTACGAAGATTAAGCATATTTGGGTAACGAAACACTGTGGTGGTGTGTGGTTGGCGAGATGTCGTAAAGAGGAGGGCCGAAACTACCGGGAGCGGCGGATGGTGCCCCGCTCTTTTCCGTCGCTTTTAAATGGCCTAAGCCGAAGAGACGAGATCGCTTAACCTTTCCTCCACTGAATAAACTTTAGCCATGTTAAGATGAATTTGGCATGAATTCCACGACAACATTGGGGACGGAAATGCATTGCGAAAGAAATTTCACTAAAATATGCTGAAGAGATATTTTTCTGAATGTTAGGCGCAAATCACGAAAATGCCTTTAGAAAATTTCATCCTCCGCTCCGTTAAAAATAACCACCAACAACAACAGTTCCTCTTTTCTTTCGAATGTGCTAGTGCCGGATTTGTGAACATTTCAACATTGCAGGGTTTGTTCGTGCGCTCCGCAAACAAACAATCTAACCTGGCTCCCAATCCGCGCATACTGCCTAACTATGAAGGATCCGGCAATATTCGAGAGGTGTACATGCAGAATTTGATAGACAACGTTGGAGTCGAACGTGCTGGTGAGTCTTTGTTCACGTGCATGTCCTGTTCTTTTGTAGTGTTTGCTTGTGATTCGTTTGGCACACACCAAATTGAAGCCCTTTCATTACATGTTTGTGTGCCTTGTTTGTTCCTCTTTCAATGTGCTGCTACATTCGGCTGACTCGTTCAGTCAGGTTGCCACGTTTATGAGTGTGATCTGTTCACATTGCGAACCAAGAAATCACCTTCAATTTTCTCACAAATAACTTAAAAACCATATTTAACAACAACAACCATGAAGCTGCGACTTTAGCAAAGATTCTCGTTGTTGGTGGATTTGTTTTGCTCACAATGCTTCTTATGGATTGTTGGCTTGTCAGAATGCATATTTATTGGCATTTCTGATGAGAGCAAACGTGGATTATTGCTTTAGACAGTGTTCGTTACGTTTCATGTCACATTTGGCAATGCATTTTTTTTGTATAAAAAGCGCACACATTTATGCTTTAATCGTTTGCCTTAGCTGCCATTTCACGTCTCCTGCTGCATCTTTACGCTCCACATATATGACCTGCTATGCGCCATTTTTGATTGTAAGCGGAAAACATATGTTTAACTATTTTGGATGCATATTTTCTTTATCCGCCTATTCGCACTATTCTAAGCTCACAAAATGAGCAATGAGGAGAGAAATATCTACATTGGATGCAGCTAATGTTAAATGCAGCTAATGTTCTCAATTTATCATTATCGGGCATCCACTGTTTACTTTACAACTTTCTCCGTTATCATACAGTACGGTATGCGTTTCTATATTTCAACCCTCGAGCGAACCAATTCTGTTCGAATCCTACTTAACCCTTCTCTTCTATATTTCTCTGCATCGGTGGTCTGAATCAATCATCGCACTGCTACATCGATTTGTCAGTGTTCGTGGGTGTGTGCAAAATCACATCTGTGGTTCATTTGCGTTTTTCTCACTTTCGTTTTGTGAAAGGTAGTCTCCAGTTCTGAACATATTAATGACCTGAGCTAGTCCCGGTCAATAATATTTCTGCCACTTTAATAGGTCGCCAATGACTCATATGGTCTTAAACATAAGAACCAGATGTTCTGTTTTTCTCAATTCCTGATTGGTCTCTCGTACTAGAAATAATACTATGAATGTCGATCTGCTTTCGGTTCTGAATGTACCTTTAAGATCTTCACCTTGCAATGATATGTTTTAGCGCTGTGGGCTGCACATCTTTTCGCTTACGAACTGAGCATTCATATTCGAAAACTCCGAATTAAAACAATTCAAGTAGTGCCACAAAATTCTCGAGATTTTTCGCTTTATTTTAACCTATACAACCTCCACGAATGCTTTCCAGAAGGCATCAGCTGAGCCAAACATTTACCACCCGCATTCGATTATTGTTTCATTTCATGACAATTTCTGCCTTGGGTTGGACGTGTCAACAATCGCAGGTTATAACTTTTCTTGGAACAAACATTCTCGATGAAGAAAATCTAAAAGAAAGAATTAAAGCAAAACATGTTTCAGTGGTTCGGTGCAAGGCACATTGAAGAAGCGGTGCGCATAGCGAAATTCAAAAGAAGAGTTTTAAAAAATTTTGTCTTCGCTGAAAGGGTTTAGAAAACCTTTATGATGAGGTAATCTCTCTCTCTCCCTTTCTCTCTCTCTCTCTCTCTCTCTCTCTCTCTCTCTCTCTCTCTCTGTCAACAGGTACTCACGCGTGGAAAGATTTAGCGCCAGAATTTTGAGAAAATTTGAAGTGAGCCAAGCTGTGCAAGCCGAATAATGATGTTATTAGGTGGGCAGGGATGGTGGAGGTTTTTTAAATCATTTTTAGCAATGCGCATCGGAGTTGTTCAAGTGAAGATGAGTGACGAGAATTTTGAGTGAAAACGAGTGTTGCGAGTCAAAAAATTTGTAATTTAAGGCGATCGAAACGAATCGATACCTTTTAAATTGAAAGGAGTAAGCTATCCGAAATATTTTGGAATACGGCAGTTGTAGCGAGTCAGAATTTTACCAAAATGAGATAAGAGAAGCAAAAATTTTTGAGGTAAGTCAAGCGAAGCAAGCCCGGAGTTTTGCAGAGTTTGAAAAAGTGTGTCGTTGTTGATTTATGTGTGCCCTTAGAGTAATATTACCATCTCTAGCTAGAGTTCTAAAAATCGGATCGCAATGCTCGTGGCAGACTGGAGGAAGTGGGGCGGATGGAGTCCAATGCATGGACTTCATTTTGCTAATTTTGCTAAGGGGCCACCAACCCTAATTTGACGTCCCCAGAAAAATCCTTTTTACCAACGAAGGCTATGCGACAGTGGCGCTTTGTATATTTGTTTATCTGCTGTTAGCTAGATCATTCCGACTTATAGCCAAGAAAGGCGCTATGCGGTAACGAAACTTTTGTGTGTACCTGTTCATGGCCTAGGAAGACTCCTCAGACCCTACTGCAGTTCAGTCCTTGAACTCCGAATTAAGTCAGTTACACTCGTACTTTGTGAACTGCTAAACAATTTTGCATGTCCCGACAGTGTTTGTAAGTGATCTTTTCTGTGCACTCTTTTTAATACTTTGCATCGTTAAAATTCATTATCTGTCTATGTTCTTGAGAACAACTGAGAATTCGCCAAATTAAACCTATACAATCATCTATCACACCTCAATTTTTCTTCTTTCCAATTATTATACTTTCATAAGACTTTGTCGTTATTGGAAGTGATGAATGTTTATGCGACTAGTAGCATCACCATGATTGGCGATCAATAGCCAGCTTTACAGCCTGTTTGCTTCCTTGTATTAGCATGCCTTATTCCAAATTCTAAGGAGCAAAAGCGCCGTATGATCAGAAAGTGAATCACTCCAAGTGCAGTTGAGCCTGCTAAACTGCTTTTACAAAACTTGTATCACAATATCTTGTTCGGATCGTGAGATGGAATCAATTCTGAGACAATGGTGCTAACCTGAAACAACCTCGCAGACAGAATAAGCACAGTCATGCATAAATAAATGCTAAAAAAATAAACAGTGACGCCTTAGCGCGCATTAGCAAATGTAAATTCATGCAAGCAAATTTGTATAGCATTTATGAATTCCCATGTTTATGCTGTTGAACGGCTACTTGTTTGAAACAATGCTGTCCGTGCAAAATATCAGATTTTAAGCTTCACGTGTGGTATGGTTATATGAGATGCATTTGATGGCTGCTGGTATCTGATCAAGCTAGCTAAATGGCTCACAGGAATCAAGAATGTGTTGCATTAAAACTTGCAAGCGTTCACCCGCATTAGCGAGCATCCTGGCAGCCCTTGGAGAGCAATTCGATACTGGCTGATTTGCAATAGCTTCACTTGCACTTTGCACGAGTGAGGAGTGGCCTGTTCTACTCCCCTTATAGTTTCACTGATGCACTTACGTCAAATGTTTGCGTTAAATTCGATTGCCTAGTTGTATTTCTTAAAATGATTTACACATTCTTGGTGATTTTCTGACTAATTCTGGTGCGTCGTTTGAGCCAGAAGATAAATATCGAACGCTGAGAGCACAGAATTTGTTGCAGTTATCGAGGCCACTGGCATGGGAGCTTGATGTTGTAGTAGTTGAACAGGTTGGGTGAACTCTAAGGGGTTGTTTTGTTACTTTACAAGTTGTGATGGTTCGTCTAGTGTTTGTACTTTTGCAGCCAACAGTCTAACTTTACTCGGTCTGTCCTTGTATAATCCATTTCCATTTAAAGTGCTTTTAATCTACAAGTGGCTTCATCTGAATAAGTGTAATTCGGGATCCACGAGCCGACTAAACCTGCTTTATGAAGCTGTCATTGTAGTGTTGGTAGTTTTCTTTGATACTTCGACTAGCTTTCGCTAGCACACACCTCCATTCTTTGCAAGCATTCGGTGTGGCTACAAAGCTGGATGCACATAGTGGACGAACTAACATGGATCCCAGATTGGTGAAACTCCTTGTTTTGTTGTTGAGGGAAAATGGTGTTGTCTGCGAAGTTGTCATGCAATTTCTGCTCGAAATAGGCTTGTAGTGCGTGAGAAAGATATGCACCTGTTTCACATTTTCTTACTGATTCTCAGGCTAATCAAAAATCATCTAACATCCGAGCGAACTTTTCGTTTTGAGCTACGGTTTTGCAATTAATTTGCAGTTCTGGGCAGTAAGCCGTTCAACTGCATAACTCAGGAGCTCCAGAGCTCACCAAAGGCTTTTCTCTGGATTCAAAAACTTATTCGAAATCATGCTAAGTCTCACTCTTCTTCTTTGGAGCTTTATTGTAGTCTATCATTCCATTTTCTCTTTTCATTGTCTGCCTGTGATCAGACCAAAAAATCTTTCTGAGTCTGAGACTCGAACACATCAATACTTGCTAAGAGTGATGGGGTGGTCTGAAGACTATATAATGTGTTTTTTAGGAGCGTGCTCTGTTCGTGTTCTTTTTGCACCAAAGCTTTACTTTCGATAAACGAGAATATTTCTATTGCTGGAGTCGGTGCTCTCATTTTTTTTAAGTGAATAGGGAGCAAACGCTGCATAGATGGAAGACGGCTGAATGATTGGGCTGGTCCGAGCCTTTGAGTGGGCCTGCATTTTTTTTTTTTTTTTTTTTTTTTGAGACTGATGTAATGATTTCGCTTTCTTTTCTTCGACGAAAGCGATTCGTCAGCACTTTGTACTCCATGTGGTTGTAGCACTTCTTATCAAAAAATCATTCATAAGCATGTGGCATAATGCGATTGCGCTGCTGACCTATGTGACATCAACTAGAGAGAGGGTCGGATGAGCAATACGCTGATTTGAGGCCGGTCATTTCTTCCATTAGTGATAAAAGTGATGCTGCTAAATTGTGTTCATTGCTGACGTTGAGCATACATGATACCACAGCTATTGTTGCCGTACAAAATAGCTCGCTTCATAGAACGTAATGTTTTGTTGCGAATAAGTTTGTTTAAAACCAGCAGTATTACCAACTACTGCTTTTTAAGTTCGTATGTATTTCGTTTCTATTTCGGTTAACTCTTTGAGCTGATCGCCAGAACTGTCTGTTCGAGCAACCAATTTTTTTAAGTTATCGGATTGTGAGTGAGATGCATGCGTTTACTGAATTATTTCCACTCAAAATGGTTCGAGCAATGAATTACTGACGTGAGGAAATTTCATTGTATACGGACTTATCGAAAATGCCATATGACCGTAGCCTAGGTTATGAACTAAATTGGCGTTTGTACTCATTGCGTGTATACATTAGCTTTTCATAGTGTTTTTTTTTGCAGAATTTTCAAAACTACAATGACTTCTAAGCTTCTATGACCACTCATTTGTGGATGAACTAATTCTCTTCATTTAGCTCATTTCTCATGCTGTTGTTTTAATGTTCGTACCATTGCTTGTCGGACTCCCTTTCACGCACACTCGTTTCGATTTTTTCCCGTTTAATTCATAGCTGTTGTGTCGGTTTTCTCCCAATTTAATTTCGTGGCTCCATACAGCTGCTCCAGTGATAAATGTTTCAGACGGAGCATAACTTCAATCTCATATCATAGATGCTTCAATGTTTTTTTTTACATTCAGGAAGTGTCCTTTTTGGTTTTCCCAGCGTTATTGCTCCAAAGGAGCGCTACTGCACCAACAGTACTTTTCTGAACACGAAAACCCATTTGAAACCCGCTGAACACTAATCACGATCATTGATGGTAACGAAATGAAAAGATTATAAACCCATAACGGAACAGCTACAATTGCCACATGTAGTATTCTTTGCGAGGTTCAGTCTCGTTTTTTTTTCCGTTACCTCGCAAGGACATCCATTATCCTCGTGGTAGGGCATTTGCTGCACTCAAACGCATTTAATTATATCTACGTAGTGAAATTGATTGAGTGGCCCCCTAAGTGCAGAAATCCCTTCATATCGTGCATTGTATAAGCTGAAAAGAAATTGTTTCTCTTGCGTATGCGTTCGCTTTTTCTGAATGTCTCATGCGAAGGCATTTTGTTGATACAAAGATGATTCCTACCTGTAAGTGTGAGCGACAAACAACGATGAAAGGGCCTGCTTTACCCCGTTATTTCGTGTTTGAGCCCCGTAAGCACTAATAGTCGCATCCGTTTATTGTAAACCAGAACGGGCCGTGCTTCTTGCGATAAAAGTTTGACATTCTTCTACCTTACTTTCTATAAGAAATTAGTTTTGCCGCCGTAAAGGTGAGCGTTTCTATTATTAGAAAGGTGTGTTATTTTGTTCGCAAGCAACACATCGAAGCATCACAGCGGACCGTTTTACGCAAACTCGGCGAACGATCGTTACGCGAATGGACAAAATGACAGCGCTGCTCGTCAGATCGTGACGAAATTGTCTGGCACAGGACCGGACTCACCTATACTTTCGGATGTTGAGGAGGATTTAGAAAATTGACCCCCATCGTCTTCGTATCTATCGTTGCTCCCATTTCTTATATGCAAATAGAGTCACGTTCGCGTGGGTCCAACATCAGGTGGCTTTGCATAAATTCAACGTGCAGATGACCAGCTGGCTCCACCATGCTTGAACGTAACAATCGTGTTGATTGCGAAACATGTGTCTTAGTTTGTATGACTCCTAATGTTAACACGTCTTGTCTAGCACACTGGTCGCTCGCCGGGGTTGTTAATGTTTTTTTTCGTTCGTCCAAAATAATGCGTTTTCCCTCTGCGCATTCCTCATGCTCTCAGTTCTCAAGCTCCTACCACTCTTTAAACGTTTACTGAGACTGAATGCTTAGAAACTACGAATAAATCGCCTATTCGACAATTTACTTTTCCGAAATAATAATTCGACAATTTACTCATCAGCTGTATGCTGGTTAGATGCGAAAGCGGATGTGACTTGCTTAAATTCGGGATTTAATTAAGGGAATAATGGGGATGCAATTATCGGAAGCCGTATTTGTTTGAAACTGATTGCTCTGCAACACTAGTTGAACCACGCTTTGTGGAATGGCTGGTGGTTTGTAACTGTCACAGTTCTGCTAACTAACTATACGGTTCACAGAAAAAGCGGAAGCTCGATGTATCTCGGAAACAGTCTAACTGCTTAAAATTTAAATTTAAAACCAGGTTTAGGCAGATATGATGTTCACAAACTACGTTCATGGAAATGTCCATTTTCTCGAAGCGTTTCTTCTTTTTTTTTTGTGAGATGTGACTTGATAGGTGCTCTGGGACATATTAGGATGAAGCAGATCGTTTAATGTTTCGGTTCTGATAATGCTTTCTTGAAAGCGGATATGTGAAGGCGTTTTCTGAGATTTGACGGTTGGCTGAGTCGTCAATATTATTTATGATCGCTTCGCTGCTATGAATCGAGCGGAAGCAATTTAGCTAAGAGAGCGCCAGTGGGTACGTGAGACAACGTTATCAGTGTATTTTGAGCGATAGCTAAAGTGCCCGCTCGTGTACTCATTAAACAAGCGCCGTGCTTTCACCAATTGTGTCACGTCCACAGACGCTATCGTTTGATTGTGATGACTTGGTTTTTTTCATCCGCGATCTAAATTTTGTTGGCTGTAATACCTGCGTTGAACGCTCCATCTGCCGATGTACTTGCTGCTAGTTTACGTTTTTTCCGCTCATGGCTGCACAGATAGGATTCTGACCGCGCGAAAGAAGGGAAAAATTTCACATTGACTGTCATGCCTTCTGAAGAGGTGAAAATGATATGTTTTTATTACGAAACGACTATATTCATTTCGGACATTCGTGAATCGTCTTTGAGTTTTTTCATATACGAAAAGGAATGGGCATGGAAATGGTGCGTTGACCAAAAACCTGTTAACGTCATTCGGATAATGTTTAACTTTTCCCATTATTGGCTTATTTGCCACCATTTTTGTAGTGAAATTACTAAAGAGTGATCTTGTTTGGGCTTTTCTATGTGTACTGGAATGACGAATTCGTTTGTTCTTATGAAATGAGCTTAAAAATCTGGAATTAATTCTGGAATCTGGAATGTCTGGAATTTAGTTCTTTAAACTCTTGTGTACTTCTTAATTCACTCTTTGGGGTGCAGCAGTTTGCGTAACCTGTTCACTGTCCACGCACATCGTAAAGCAAAAGTGCTTAAAATTTAAATTTAAAACCAGGTTTAGGCAGATATGATGTTCACAAACTACGTTCATGGAAATGTCCATTTTCTCGAAGCGTTTCTTCTTTTTTTTTTGTGAGATGTGACTTGATAGGTGCTCTGGGACATATTAGGATGAAGCAGATCGTTTAATGTTTCGGTTCTGATAATGCTTTCTTGAAAGCGGATATGTGAAGGCGTTTTCTGAGATTTGACGGTTGGCTGAGTCGTCAATATTATTTATGATCGCTTCGCTGCTATGAATCGAGCGGAAGCAATTTAGCTAAGAGAGCGCCAGTGGGTACGTGAGACAACGTTATCAGTGTATTTTGAGCGATAGCTAAAGTGCCCGCTCGTGTACTCATTAAACAAGCGCCGTGCTTTCACCAATTGTGTCACGTCCACAGACGCTATCGTTTGATTGTGATGACTTGGTTTTTTTCATCCGCGATCTAAATTTTGTTGGCTGTAATACCTGCGTTGAACGCTCCATCTGCCGATGTACTTGCTGCTAGTTTGCGTTTTTTCCGCTCATGGCTGCACAGATAGGATTCTGACCGCGCGAAAGAAGGGAAAAATTTCACATTGACTGTCATGCCTTCTGAAGAGGTGAAAATGATATGTTTTTATTACGAAACGACTATATTCATTTCGGACATTCGTGAATCGTCTTTGAGTTTTTTCATATACGAAAAGGAATGGGCATGGAAATGGTGCGTTGACCAAAAACCTGTTAACGTCATTCGGATAATGTTTAACTTTTCCCATTATTGGCTTATTTGCCACCATTTTTGTAGTGAAATTACTAAAGAGTGATCTTGTTTGGGCTTTTCTATGTGTACTGGAATGACGAATTCGTTTGTTCTTATGAAATGAGCTTAAAAATCTGGAATTAATTCTGGAATCTGGAATGTCTGGAATTTAGTTCTTTAAACTCTTGTGTACTTCTTAATTCACTCTTTGGGGTGCAGCAGTTTGCGTAACCTGTTCACTGTCCACGCACATCGTAAAGCAAAAGTCACTGAACTTAGCGTTGGAAATTGGCCTTTCTCTCTTCAGCAATTAATAGTAGCGCATAAAATCGAATCGTGGGCACGGCGGTTCCGTAAGCGTTATGCCTTAGCAAGGTTTAAAATGGAAAAGCGCATGAATGCTCGAAAATTTAATGCTGATGTGTATGTATGTCGGAAAAAGAAAGGAACAAAGAAGGTCAACGAAACAAAGAGAGTATAAACGGAGATTTCTAACGATTAATTGAACGATTTGCAATAGTCTTTGGTGACGCTATTCACTTATTGTTTTCTTAATTGAAAATTACTTTTAACTGTTTGTTTTTCGGAAAACAGATTTATCGCTTATTTGCTCGACGAGGAATCGCCAAATACAGCATCTTCAATAAGAGCACACATGAGAATATTTGATCCGTAAGTCGTTGGGCAGCAGCCTTAGTCAGAGTGCAACGCTGCAGATTTGGTTTTTTTGCGTGCGTCCATGCGTGACGGTGCCGGTCGATGTGTCGTTCTGGATGCCGTATTTGCTTGCGAGTTGCCATTCGTTTGCACCTAAAGTTTTACACGGGCACATTGCAGTGCGCGCTTCTACCAGCTGCTAACTCGCTGAGCCAGTTCGGTGCTTTTCCTTGGCCACAGTTTCCTTTTGCATTTCCGTGCTTACAACTATTCGCTACTAACTTCAAGCGACCGAACCGACGATTTCATAGTAGGCCTATATGGTTTGGAAACAACCCAGAAATGAAAAAACATCGTTCGCTGTTCAGTGTTGAAGGAAGTAAATTGATGCGGTGGAACCTCATCGTTATCGGATCAACTGTTCATATGCATGACGGCATTCTAACTGACCTAACCTTTTTTTGCACTCACTGACTGTTTGGCGCAGTATAGCCGAACAAAGCCAATAGAATAAGGGATTTTACTTTCTCATTTTATCGCTCTCTGTTTTCAGCGCTGGAGAAAATGTCCAGAGCGCATTTTCAATGATGGTGATGATAGGAATAGTCACATGGGCACATTAAATATCTCCCTGATTTTGCATTGATATGCTCATTTTTGTTGCTGTGGTACTCTCACTTTACCGCTCAGGAATGCTAAGCATAACCTTGTGATTATGCTGAACCATGAAAACAAATTCCCCATCCGCTGTGTTAACTTCCGGATGCACTCGCGCGTAAGGCCGATCGGCCAGTACTCGTACAGGGAGGGCATCAAGGAATGTCTAGAAAGGTCCTTGAAAGGTGAGCGCTATCGAGCCGAAGCGTTATCCGGTAAGGTAATAATCTTTCTCTGATCTCCTTTATTGTTTTTTTTTTCAAAGCATTGGTCGTTCATGAAGAAAAACGTGCATCTTTCCTTAAAACTTTACTCGGTCAGCGCTCAAGAGAAGACGTAAATAATGAGGCTTTACACTGTTTGATGACCTCTCTATCTTCTATACAGTCAATGGATTATTCTTGAAATCATATTACCGTAGAAGTCTCCTTATGCGTTTCTTCGCTCACCGCCTCTCATTATTTCAGTCTCTACAGTCCTTCACCATTTGCGAGCGATTTGGCCCGCTTTTTCGTTTTTTATTGAAGTCGAAATGAGACGGGCAATAGCTAATCGTGTGCTGTTTATTTGAGAGAGAGGGAGGGGGAACTATACATTTTCTTTCGTGGATTCAATAATTACTGTGAGTCTTCTGCTATAATTTAACTGGAGTACTGCTGATTACTGGATATGTTATCAGATTCGAGCTCCCAAGGATTCTGAAATGAGCCATGTTTTCCTTCATAGTGTTGCCTACCTCGACCTTTCACCCTTTCCTCACCAGTTACAATAGTGTCAGTCATTTTCGCGATTTTCAACATCGATTTATTCCTAATTAGGTGCTGTATAGAAGTCTCGAGGTGTCTCAGTCGCAGAGCAAACTTCGAACTAGTTGCTTCGACAATGGTTTTCTTAACCTCAAATTTTTCAAAAAATTCGGACTCAGTCGGTTCTTCCCTAACAGTAGTCGTCGCTAGTGAGCGATTAATGAGTATTGTTGGTTAAAGATCGTAGGCTGCCCATCAAAACATTTTTGATCAGCGGCGTTCATTCGAAGCTCTACGTTAATCCTGACTGTAGAAGAGTTTTCGACTTTCCAAAGGTGAGGGCTCCTCACCGGTCGGCAGAAACCGAGCTCGCTTACGCAAAAGAAGCAAGGATATAAACAGCGCTAATTGTTTTGTCAAAATCGGAAACGGGTGAAGCGGATGCTTGCTCTGGTTGAAGCGATTGTTTGATTGTTGTCTGTATGTTCTTGACGACCTACTTAGTGAGGTTCCTCCTGAGCTCGCTGTTGGTCGGCACTACTAAAGTCAGCAGCATATATACGCTGTTTCCCAGCCGACTCATGCCGATCTGTTCGTATTGATCTGTGGTTGCAAGGGACACTTGATTAAATGCGCAATGAAACAACAGTAAATAAACATCTGTGTAATGAAAGGCATAATAAAAAATAATCAGATTTTCGGGGGGCAGTAGCTCAGTGGTAGAGGTCCCGCTTCGTACGCGGGAAGGCCTGGGTTCGATTCCCGGCTGCTTTCCCAAAGGATCGCCAGCGGGCTGGCCACAAAGCGTTCCGAAACTGGTCAAAACAGTCATGCGTGGGCATGGTTGTCAGCTGCATCGGTACGGGAATCGAGGGAGGAAAGGGGAAGTGAGGTGGGGTAGAATGCTGGCGTATAGGACAGGCCAGTTTCATCTAAATGGGATCAAAAAGGTGTGGAGAACATTGTGTGCAAGCGGTTATAGTCGTATTTTTTTCAGTGGTGAAGTTTCAACAATATGGAGATTTTTACTCGAAAGGAATCTTTCGATGAGATTCTAGAGATACGACACTTCACAGAATATTACTATCCTCTTGAGTTGAGTTTACGCCTAATGATATTATCTTCCATCCTAATGGTATGCATTATCGATTTCATGAAAACACTAGCAAAGATATTTAGATTTAGATAACTTTGGGTTTTTTAATGATGTCAGCTAGGAGTAACTGAAAACGAATTGTTGGCTGTTTATGCGACCAAGAAGAGTTGCGACAAAATGCGACAAAATCTCAGCATGAGTTGCTACCTATCTTTGAGTAATGCCTACATTAAGGAAAAACAGCAAATGAGGTTTTTTAAGCAACTAATTCATAGCTGGCTGAGGAAATTTGTCAGCTGCGGTCTTCCGAAGGGAGATTTTTGTGAACACCCAGAATGTGTGGGTTATATCCTCTAGAAACGTGCAGAAAGTGGAAGAGACAGAATTGTTGCTTTAGAGTGAGGCATCTGCAGAGAAAAGTGTTGCAATCGGACTGATGGAAGGAAGGGGAAGGAGGGGGAGGGGGTGGGATAGAAGGATGTGATAGAAGTGAATTTCAGCAGCAAAGTTGTTTGCGAAAAAACAAATTCTAGGAGGAACTTTCTTCCCATCTAGAGCCCACAGGAGGTGTCGATCGATGCACGATTGCTTATAGCTGTAAACACGCGGCTTGTTTCACGTTTAAAGATCAGTGGCAGCGAATCGTTGACTCGTTGCCGAATGTTAGAAATAGCTGATACTGCATACAATGTTGCCCAGTCATTTGTTGATCTTATGATTCTTGCATGCAGTCAACGTCGATGTTACGCTTCTACGAGTTCGCTGTTTTGCCTACTGTAACAGAGAATCTTTCAATTTTATGTGCTTCCGAAACAAACATCCGAACTTCATTAAGAAAAGAGGGCTAGGTAAAGTTGACATTTCAATCACTATTTCAGTGCACAACACTGTATTCTTTCTTTTCCTCGAGGGTTCTTGAAAGAGTTTCTCGAAACATTCTACGCCGTTATTTCTTCGAGAAAAAAATGACTAGTCAAGCTCTGGTGGTAATGGTCACCATGTGATCTTCAAAAGCGTATGATGCTACCTTTAGAGCCTCGAAACTTTTAGCTTCCTCAGTTTCTGGGAGAATAAAGATGCTGCCACCAAGGCTGGAGCCTTTAACTTGATCCCGCCAAGAGTTCGCAAAGGTTAAGGTCGTTTGAATCTGAGCAAATCCTCTTGTGTTGCCTTAGAGATCACGTCCCGTTGCAGTATAAAGACGTTTTACTTTCATATGTCGTGCATTAAGTTCACTTTATGTGCATTCGTATAAATATTAGGTGCTTTATTGACGTATATTATATGACAGTCGCTCGCAACGATTCGTCGCGTTCAGAACGGCCTTGTTTACGGTTGTGGCTTTGCCGAGAACATTTAGTCCCATACAGCCTCGCTTACGTGGGATTCGTTATTTGCTGATTGGCACGCCGTGAAGAAAAAAAATTGGAGAATGACCGATTGCATTCGCTTGTATTTTTCCCAGTTGCGCGTGGATACTCATTTGTCGATACCAAAAAGTGTTGTTACTATTGTTTAAAAAAAAGAGCATTTAATGCATTTAAGGTATGGATTCTTTCACATTGCATCTCTTCTAGTGTCCTTATGAGAATGAAAATAAGCAAATAAACCTTCATTTATCATATTTTGTGAGTCAACAAACAGCAACTGTGAAAACTCTAAAAAAGTTATCGAAATTCTCATATCTATCATATAATCGTTCAATTGTGTATGCGCTATAAACTCCGACTCGGTCTAGTGCGCGTTCGCTGTGCTGTGAGCGCCCACATGAATTCTTCCATTTTCTCTAAACGCGTGATTTTCGCGAATCGAATCTTTTGCTGGAAACCACATCACATAAAGAAGAGGGCAAATGGAGAAGGAGCTTATCGAGTGACCATAGAGTTTTTTTGCCCGAGTAAAGGGTCGCTTTTAAGAAACGTTGGCATTCAACGAAACTGGCAGTGCATCATTTGGGAAATTTTCAGTAGTCTGCATTTGTAGTTATAAAATGTTATAGAGCGTTACTGGTGAACCGATACAATTTTTTAATTATCGAAGCTGTTTGAAGGATGATAGGATAGCGAGATGAACACTTATCGAGGAGCTGATATCTGAAATTGAAGCTTGCATTTTGCCTTCTTGATATCTGCACTACGGATTTCCACTGATTCAGTTCAGTTATTGTATAGGTTCAGTTTTTGTGCGGCCAAGTGAGCAGCTACCATCCCAATGCTTCTTCTGTGAAGAAGCAGTAATTTAAAGGTGGAAAATGGGAGTTCGTACAGTTGTTGCTCTGAGGATCGCTAAGTGGGCACTCATTTTCATTTTTTTTTTAAATCAAGGGAGCTGCTAATTAAAGCTCAGCTTGAAATGCTTGTCCACTCTAAGCTTATGCAATTTTCCGTTTCACTCTCTTCAACCCATGCACCGATCGTGTACTGATATAAACATCCTATTGGTTAGTGAAAAAAAGAACATCCTTTAATGCATGTTTCGTTATTTACGCGCACTCTGATGTTAGGTTCTTGTGTATATGGGTCGAGTTGAAGTTCATTTTTTGACCTTCTCGAATACGTTTCACATGTTGATGTTAATTGTAGTGAAGCGGTTGGTACTGTTATTGCCATACGCAGAAGTGCTGTTTGTCATTGTCTTCTGCTTTATATAATCAGCCAGTTCGGCCGCGTTTCAACTCGCAGTGTTCTTTTTTTGCACATATGGGGCGCATAAAATGGCAGCTGCGGCTTGGCGAAGCTTATCCGCTATGGGAGCCCTTATCCGCTCACCAATACCCCAAATTCGTTCATCTCACTTTCCGCTCGTTCAACTCTTCCTTCCAATTCCTGACGCTATAGACAGAGGCACTTTATTTCGTTCATTTTTTAAACCATCGAGAACGCTTCATAATGCGCAGTGCAGTGTATATGACTTTCGTCTTCAAAAAATCTTGCGTACTCCTGAGAACTGGCAACAGCTATCAAGATTCTGTCGGAAGTGCTATCGTTCTTTGATTTCTGCAAGAGGTGCGCAATCGAAGCATTTTTAAAAAAAAGTGTGCCTCTTCCATGTCCGTCAGAGTAGAATATGCGTCGCGTTTATAGGATGGGGCGATCTTCTACGGAGGAAGCTCGCTTACGGTAATTAGTACTGATTCAGCACGAAAATACGTGACGCAGATGTCTCAGCACCAAATATTCAGTCAACTCGACAAAAAGGCATTAATTTACGGGCAGTTACAAATTTACTGGTAACTTGTGCGCCATATTTATGGCTTCTCGTTTAACCTTTCATACCTGATACTTTATCAAGATCAGTTGGAAGCAGCGTTGTTTATGAAGAACCCTGATAACCTGTTAATTGGAAGACCAAGCGCCGATATTTTGGGGAGTTTTTT
Source organism: Toxocara canis (assembly GCA_000803305.1). Classification (NCBI taxonomy): domain Eukaryota; kingdom Metazoa; phylum Nematoda; class Chromadorea; order Rhabditida; family Toxocaridae; genus Toxocara; species Toxocara canis. The sequence continues at coordinate 955,981 of JPKZ01001948.1, read as the reverse complement.
TTAAAGGGTGAACAGCACTTGCTGTAAAGTGTTGGCGAAATTTTTTCGTCGAGACTACATTGTAGTGGAAGAGACAGAATTGTTGCTTTAGAGTGAGGCATCTGCAGAGAAAAGTGTTGCAATCGGACTGATGGAAGGAAGGGGAAGGAGGGGGAGGGGGTGGGATAGAAGGATGTGATAGAAGTGAATTTCAGCAGCAAAGTTGTTTGCGAAAAAACAAATTCTAGGAGGAACTTTCTTCCCATCTAGAGCCCACAGGAGGTGTCGATCGATGCACGATTGCTTATAGCTGTAAACACGCGGCTTGTTTCACGTTTAAAGATCAGTGGCAGCGAATCGTTGACTCGTTGCCGAATGTTAGAAATAGCTGATACTGCATACAATGTTGCCCAGTCATTTGTTGATCTTATGATTCTTGCATGCAGTCAACGTCGATGTTACGCTTCTACGAGTTCGCTGTTTTGCCTACTGTAACAGAGAATCTTTCAATTTTATGTGCTTCCGAAACAAACATCCGAACTTCATTAAGAAAAGAGGGCTAGGTAAAGTTGACATTTCAATCACTATTTCAGTGCACAACACTGTATTCTTTCTTTTCCTCGAGGGTTCTTGAAAGAGTTTCTCGAAACATTCTACGCCGTTATTTCTTCGAGAAAAAAATGACTAGTCAAGCTCTGGTGGTAATGGTCACCATGTGATCTTCAAAAGCGTATGATGCTACCTTTAGAGCCTCGAAACTTTTAGCTTCCTCAGTTTCTGGGAGAATAAAGATGCTGCCACCAAGGCTGGAGCCTTTAACTTGATCCCGCCAAGAGTTCGCAAAGGTTAAGGTCGTTTGAATCTGAGCAAATCCTCTTGTGTTGCCTTAGAGATCACGTCCCGTTGCAGTATAAAGACGTTTTACTTCCATATGTCGTGCATTAAGTTCACTTTATGTGCATTCGTATAAATATTAGGTGCTTTATTGACGTATATTATATGACAGTCGCTCGCAACGATTCGTCGCGTTCAGAACGGCCTTGTTTACGGTTGTGGCTTTGCCGAGAACATTTAGTCCCATACAGCCTCGCTTACGTGGGATTCGTTATTTGCTGATTGGCACGCCGTGAAGAAAAAAAATTGGAGAATGACCGATTGCATTCGCTTGTATTTTTCCCAGTTGCGCGTGGATACTCATTTGTCGATACCAAAAAGTGTTGTTACTATTGTTTAAAAAAAAGAGCATTTAATGCATTTAAGGTATGGATTCTTTCACATTGCATCTCTTCTAGTGTCCTTATGAGAATGAAAATAAGCAAATAAACCTTCATTTATCATATTTTGTGAGTCAACAAACAGCAACTGTGAAAACTCTAAAAAAGTTATCGAAATTCTCATATCTATCATATAATCGTTCAATTGTGTATGCGCTATAAACTCCGACTCGGTCTAGTGCGCGTTCGCTGTGCTGTGAGCGCCCACATGAATTCTTCCATTTTCTCTAAACGCGTGATTTTCGCGAATCGAATCTTTTGCTGGAAACCACATCACATAAAGAAGAGGGCAAATGGAGAAGGAGCTTATCGAGTGACCATAGAGTTTTTTTGCCCGAGTAAAGGGTCGCTTTTAAGAAACGTTGGCATTCAACGAAACTGGCAGTGCATCATTTGGGAAATTTTCAGTAGTCTGCATTTGTAGTTATAAAATGTTATAGAGCGTTACTGGTGAACCGATACAATTTTTTAATTATCGAAGCTGTTTGAAGGATGATAGGATAGCGAGATGAACACTTATCGAGGAGCTGATATCTGAAATTGAAGCTTGCATTTTGCCTTCTTGATATCTGCACTACGGATTTCCACTGATTCAGTTCAGTTATTGTATAGGTTCAGTTTTTGTGCGGCCAAGTGAGCAGCTACCATCCCAATGCTTCTTCTGTGAAGAAGCAGTAATTTAAAGGTGGAAAATGGGAGTTCGTACAGTTGTTGCTCTGAGGATCGCTAAGTGGGCACTCATTTTCATTTTTTTTTTTTAAATCAAGGGAGCTGCTAATTAAAGCTCAGCTTGAAATGCTTGTCCACTCTAAGCTTATGCAATTTTCCGTTTCACTCTCTTCAACCCATGCACCGATCGTGTACTGATATAAACATCCTATTGGTTAGTGAAAAAAAGAACATCCTTTAATGCATGTTTCGTTATTTACGCGCACTCTGATGTTAGGTTCTTGTGTATATGGGTCGAGTTGAAGTTCATTTTTTGACCTTCTCGAATACGTTTCACATGTTGATGTTAATTGTAGTGAAGCGGTTGGTACTGTTATTGCCATACGCAGAAGTGCTGTTTGTCATTGTCTTCTGCTTTATATAATCAGCCAGTTCGGCCGCGTTTCAACTCGCAGTGTTCTTTTTTTGCACATATGGGGCGCATAAAATGGCAGCTGCGGCTTGGCGAAGCTTATCCGCTATGGGAGCCCTTATCCGCTCACCAATACCCCAAATTCGTTCATCTCACTTTCCGCTCGTTCAACTCTTCCTTCCAATTCCTGACGCTATAGACAGAGGCACTTTATTTCGTTCATTTTTTAAACCATCGAGAACGCTTCATAATGCGCAGTGCAGTGTATATGACTTTCGTCTTCAAAAAATCTTGCGTACTCCTGAGAACTGGCAACAGCTATCAAGATTCTGTCGGAAGTGCTATCGTTCTTTGATTTCTGCAAGAGGTGCGCAATCGAAGCATTTTTAAAAAAAAGTGTGCCTCTTCCATGTCCGTCAGAGTAGAATATGCGTCGCGTTTATAGGATGGGGCGATCTTCTACGGAGGAAGCTCGCTTACGGTAATTAGTACTGATTCAGCACGAAAATACGTGACGCAGATGTCTCAGCACCAAATATTCAGTCAACTCGACAAAAAGGCATTAATTTACGGGCAGTTACAAATTTACTGGTAACTTGTGCGCCATATTTATGGCTTCTCGTTTAACCTTTCATACCTGATACTTTATCAAGATCAGTTGGAAGCAGCGTTGTTTATGAAGAACCCTGATCGTCGAGACTACATTGTATGAATAACTATAAAGCTCTTAAAAGTCTCTTTTATAGCTTAGCAGCTATGTATTAATGCAAAACGTGATAAGCGTTGATCTGATTAACGCAGAGGAATATAATTATTTACTAAGACAAAAGAATCGCTCTCCACTAGGGGCGCAAGGCAACGATTGCCTTTCGTTTTGCATTCAATGCACGAATAACTGTAGCATTCAAAACTTCGCTGCATTTATTCGTTCGTTCCAGTTTATAATCGATATCGAATCTGTTTACGGGAGAAGTTTGGTCTTATGTTGCAAGAACTGAAAGATGTGAGATAAATGAATTGAGCAATAGCAGCAATGAAAACGTTACCGCAAATAATTTTGGAGATTGCGAAGCGGTTTTTTTGCTGAAATTACCCTAAGAGTGACTTTTAAAGGAGTTCGCGAGCATTCTGCGATCCGATATGTTCTCTGTGGTTAAACGCACCAGTGAATGACAGAGAGCAGACTTGTAGGGAAATGAGCAGCATTACAATGCGTCTTATGCGCCCCGTCCTTTCAGTCGTACACTTTTTTTGTAAGCTGAGCCTGCCTGCTTCGTTTCCGTTTCAGCAGTGGCTGTGTAATTGTCGCGCATTGTTTGTTTCCATTGTCCATCTCTAAGCAGAAAGTCATCTGGAATGGATCGGACTGTTGCACACTCAGACTAAGGCACCAATGCGGGCCAGTGCTGTGCGTAGTGTGCTTCTTTACACATTTAGCTCGTGAAGCTGCGATGCCTCAGCTGGCACATGCTCATTTTTCCACGTATTCGGCTTCCTCCTCCCTTTCAGACTTATTGAATATCTTCAATGGCATATCACAAAACGAATTTTAGCTGTGAGCTAGTAAGCCTTCGCTGATGCTTTTCTTCTTGGCGTGGCTAAATGTCTGAGTGCTATACAAAGTCTAGCCTATAGAGTGCATTTCTGAGTGGCAAAACTGACTAAGGCAGTTTTTATGGAATTATCACAGACAAAAATGAAACGCTTAGTGATGCACGTTAGATGCTGCAGAAAATTCATTAGGTGAGCAGCATTACAATGCGTCTTATGCGCCCCGTCCTTTCAGTCGTACACTTTTTTTGTAAGCTGAGCCTGCCTGCTTCGTTTCCGTTTCAGCAGTGGCTGTGTAATTGTCGCGCATTGTTTGTTTCCATTGTCCATCTCTAAGCAGAAAGTCATCTGGAATGGATCGGACTGTTGCACACTCAGACTAAGGCACCAATGCGGGCCAGTGCTGTGCGTAGTGTGCTTCTTTACACATTTAGCTCGTGAAGCTGCGATGCCTCAGCTGGCACATGCTCATTTTTCCACGTATTCGGCTTCCTCCTCCCTTTCAGACTTATTGAATATCTTCAATGGCATATCACAAAACGAATTTTAGCTGTGAGCTAGTAAGCCTTCGCTGATGCTTTTCTTCTTGGCGTGGCTAAATGTCTGAGTGCTATACAAAGTCTAGCCTATAGAGTGCATTTCTGAGTGGCAAAACTGACTAAGGCAGTTTTTATGGAATTATCACAGACAAAAATGAAACGCTTAGTGATGCACGTTAGATGCTGCAGAAAATTCATTAGGTAATAGAAGAAGTTCTAATTTGCTAAGATAACTGCAAATGTGTGGGGTTATTTCGTTTGAGTTCATAGCAAAACGACTCAAGGTTTGTCCAAAACTTATCACTGCATATTCCAAGGGCATTAATTTTGCAAGCAGCATGTCGGTCATTACATTCGATCAACATAGGGTTTGTCTTTGACTGTGATGTAATTATTTTGGAATTCGATTCTGTCTAGTTCATTATCGTTTTGCAAGGTGTTATATTTTCTTGCACACTTTGTTTCACCTATGAATGATAGAATCAAGAAAATTCCTAAATAACGTATAAGGCTTTGCTAGAAGCAGTCAAGAGACGATATTATTTAAAATTTGAGAGATGTTCGTTGCTGAGATGAAAAGTTGTGGGCGTTCGTTCATTGTTGGCGTCCTTCTCATAAAGGGAGGTGTGAAGTGATGCACTGTTTGCACAGGTGTATCTATACAAAGCACTTGCCTGAAGCACCTTTGCAAATAACCAAATAAATGCGTGCATTCTAGCAGTCCACGTGTTAATCCATATTCACCGTTTTTCCACCTTCATACTCTTTTCATATGCGAATGGCTCAAGCTAGAAGCAGATACCTAAGTTTTATTTTAATTCTCACTTGATGTAACTCGGATAGAGTGTATAATGCGCATATTTCTCGTCTCCGATGCATGTGTTTATACCGATCCGTGCAAGTTTTCTACATGGTAAGGATAGATAGCGTTGCGCATTTTATGCGGATAGAAGTAAGTTACGAAAGCAAATTAGTATTTATTGTTAGTGACTTTCCTGTAGGGATGTTGCTATATTTCTTGAATGCGCGAAACCCGTTTTGGACTAGCTGGGATTAATTTGTTAGTGTTTTATGTTTTTAGCCATTGACGTGCTGCCTGAAGTATACTTTAATTTTGCCCACATTTTTTGGTGGAGTAACGAAGATGATCGTTGATGAATTTGCTTGAAAACACGGTTGGAAAAACCAAATTAGTGCGGCAAATGAACGCACTTGAGCAAGGCATCCTTGTGAGCTAGAGCGTCAGTCATCACTAATTTTCTTTCTCGAAGAATTTTCTCACAGAAAAGTAAACTGTTCGTTATTTTAAGCGGGAATGTATTGTACGAATGTGATCATCTGCCCGAAATGGAAATCCTTTTCGTACAACAAGTTTTTGATTGCATATGTTTTCCACATATTGAGGGGTATTATAACTGTTTTAAAGGCTTTGAGAGTGAATAATTTTGAGGCACGAACAGAACATCCCTTACGGAAATGATCCGAAGCACTATGGCAAATTAAGTAGAGACGAAACAAAACCGCATATTTTGATAAGAGAGCAAAAGTTTGAAAATGAAAGGACAGAAAAAGGAAAAAAAAATCAAAATGCTCTTATTTTCAAGCGATCCGCTTCGAATTTTGATAGATATTTTAGTCAGAAAGTTGCTTAACAGTAGAGGCTTAATGATGAGCGTTCATCCCTGCAAAACACCCATAAAAGTTTGCTGCACTAGCAATATGCAAACACAGATTCAGCATCGCATAGGCTACATGGAGAAAAACCAGTTTTACTCGCCTTAGGCGATAGCAAAGTACATGAGTTTTGAAAGAATGAGACTTCTATAGCAAGTAGCATGTTCGAATGTTCAGATCACACAGTTGTGATTTTTTTGCTTCGTTGTTGTAGAGCTCTGTTTAGCTTGCCTAGGCGCTTTTGTGCTTAATCGCGATTGTGTTATAGTTCCATTCATTGAGGGCGGCATCAATTAGAAGACGACTTTTGCGAAGTACTGCTTTGTACAAATCAAGTGCGGCTGAAAGAGTTATTTCTTTCTTATAAGATCAATGAAGTATGCGGTATAGGAGCAGGTTAAGAAGCGTAGCTGTCCTTCGTGATTGTAAACTGATATTCAGTGAGGTTTAAAAACAAATTGTTGTAAAGAACTCGTATAAAACAAAAATTCCACATTCATTTCCAAGATGCAAGTGCGCGCGGTGAGTTTTCACCTTTTTGGCAGTACTTGGCTATGAAAGCATGATTTGAATCTAGGCCTTCGAAGAGGCTGACACCTTGCATCAAACCTACAGAGAGCCTTTTTTGTGCTTCCATTCACAGAGAATGGATATCAATCAGAAGACGTCTTTTTCATAGTTTTCTATTAAAGGCATAGGGCATTTTGCTGCTCATAAATTATTCGTCTGAAAAGAATGTATGCTTGCTTGAACTGTAGGATGTGGACAAAGCATATTATTGTGAATATGAGGAAGCAAACACTGAGATGTGAGGAACAATCCTGCCTGCAAGTCTTTCAGCGATTACAAACTTTCGTTGCACCTGCGGTTTCTAATGATGTTTTAGAGAATTTGACTAATCGACTTTGATGTCCTAGTACAAACCACTGAAGCGGCAACGCATTGGGGTGCACGATATAATCAACTAGTAGACCAAGATAACCAAGCATATACATCTAGCGGATCATATGTGAAACAGAGTGAAACAAGATTTCCTTTGTTTTCCATGCTATTTCTGGCACCTGGGCACTGGAATATTCAAAGAATTAGAGCCGGATCGTTTAAACAGGAAATTTGTGACCTTTTCTCCTTTGGCTGTTCCCGCATGAAGGGGATTCATTTTTTTTTCTCGAGACTCGTTGTCTTTTTGAACCCCGTTATTTCTGGGCATTGATTCTTTGCTTGTTTTGAAAAAGATTTTCAATGGACAGTGGCAGAATTTGGTTGTGACGTGACTTTTATTATGCGGAAGTTTCGAAAACAAGCCAGCTGCAACCAGCGATTGTCCTTGTCGTATTCTTGTTTGCATTACTGCAGTGCTTACTTCAACGAAGAATCGTATTATGAGCTAGACGAAATCGAACTGAGTCTTGTCGCCTAATTTTTTGCATGATTGAGGCAAGCCGAATGCAATGTCTGTAAAGACGGCATCACTTGATGTTTTCGAACAATGCGAATGGTGATGCGAACATTTCAAACACGCTGTCCGTAATCATAAATTTTTGCTGTTGAAAATTGAAATTTATTCAAAAATTTTTTTTGATGCTGCATATTGTACAAGCGCAAAATTCATGCGCGCTAATCGTTAACGGCTACGTTTGAAAGGCGACGTACGTCATGACAGAGTGCATTTTGCAGCGATTACGTGGGGTTTGCCGGGCTAGCTAGAGCAACCAATTTTGGCGCTTACTAGCCACACATTTTCCGGAATTGTCCTATTGTTAAGAGAGTGAGTGCTAGAAAGGCACACAGCATCAACTAACCTCACAGCGTATGCATTGCTGCCCTGTGGTATACATATGTGATCATGTGTGAGTGCGCGCGTGTCTATGTGTGTATGCGTGCGTTTGTGTGTGCATGTAAGCGTGCGTGCGTGTGCGTGAGCGTGTGTGCGTGTATGTGCGTGTGTTTGTGTGCGTTTATGCGTGCGTGTTTGCGTTTGCGTGTGTGTGTGATGTATGATGTGAGTGTGATGTGTGATGTGTGATGTGTGCGTGTGCGTGCGTTTGTGTGTGTGGTGTGGTGTGTGTGGTGTGTGTGTGGTGTGTGGTGTGTGCGTAGTTGTGTGCGCGTTTGTGTGTTTACGCACTTATTCATATGTATTTGAAGTTGAGTTGAATAGGAAGCATTTGTTTTCTTGTATATTGCTTTACTGCTGCATCTGACGTGTGCCTGTTCAGTTCTTGTGAATGTCGGCCTTTCGGCATCCGCTGTTCTTAGTAAATCATGTTGCCGATATGTCCTCTTATACTAGCCTTTGGTTGGATGATTCAAGATATGTAATTTTCACGTTATATTTGAAAATCAATTAGAATTTCTTTTATTCCAACGTTTTTGGAGTTTTGCATGCAATGATTCTTTTTTTCTTCATCGCCATTAATGACGAATTGACCATAAACTTTGAGGGCCTAATTCGGAATCGTGCGCCCGCATCCGTCGACGCCTATATGTACTGTAATACAGCGAGCCTATGAAAATTCTTTTACTGCTTTTTGCGACGCGAATTCGCCAACTTTCGGGGCCACACTAGGCGGTAGATCACAGTAATAGACTGAAAATGTTTTCGTTTATGCACCTATGAACATATCGTTTTTAGAAATTATATGCTTTCGACGTTTACCTATTCACAGCAGTGAAGGTTGCGGTACGTCTTCGTTCCTTAATGACCCTATTTTGCGGTTGAACTACTTGCAACGTGACCGCATGAGAGCAGCTTGCATCACAAATTCGATTTGTTGCGTACCCCACTGGAGAATTACTGGCCGCCACAAAGCCTCAACTACAAGAAGCACCTGTTCCCGGTGTTCGAACAAAATTATAGTACGGTACCGTCGGGTGTACTTTTTGTCTCAACAATTTGTCTTTACAAAGCGCATTTTGGCAATGCCATTTGTGTGCAAATGTATGTAGGCGTCTGCGGTAGGTACCTTTCTCTGTATCTGTCTGGTAATTTCAGTTCAAATACCACGTAGACTAGAACTGTCGTAGATGAAATCTACACTATGGGTACATTCTAGTTCACATCGAATAAGCGATCCAAGGGTTATATATATTTAGTTTTTCTAGAAAGTTTTGCAATCATTTTTCGATCGGTTGGATTGCAAAGTATTGGCAGAGCGAATTGGAAAGCGGATTTTTAGCAGATTTATAGATCCGGCTGCTTGATTCAAAATGTTAATGCGCTGTTAGACATGCGTTACTGTTTGCTAACATTTTTTAAAACCGGTTGGATTAGTAGGTGGAATTAATAAGTGCATGCCGTGGCTGTCCGTTGGTTCTGGTCTGGTTTATTTAATTTACAATATTATTTGTTAGCATATTCTATCTGCTGCAAAGCTAGGTCCAGTCGAACATTTTTACGTCTATTCCGTAGGATGTAGCGTTTTCATATCACAAGGAAGGCCAGCCGCGTAGAGAAACTTTTGAAGTTTCCGCAAATACCTGGCAACATCACACAGTTATTCTTCGTCATATAACCCCATGGTCGTCCTTGTGTTCGTTCCATCATCTGAGCTCACTCTTCCACTTTTCACTCATCTCATCAATGCATTATTTCCGCTGCACTCATTAGGATTTATAAGTTTGCAGCAGTCGAAGACGGCGTTTGCTCCACAGTTCCTTTGTTTTCTGCAGAACTTTTTTCGCGGTAGAATTTTTTTTGAGGAACTGTTAGCGCATAGTCATTTTGAGAGGCTACTCTCTCCATGCTTCTTTATCGTTAGCATTATGTATTAAGCTGGTTTCTTTATTTGTGTGTAATATTCGAAGAGTTGCGTTCCACCACCAGCAATGCATCAGATGGCAGTATGTGAACAGATTAGATATAGTCGGAGGTATGTGTGAAGAGACATTTTGGATGCACTTTGTGTTAGGATGGGTTCTTGTACGTGCAGGGTGGCACGTAAGTCCTACTACGATAGTTGGGCTTATCTCAGATTAGAATAATGAATAACGTGTTATAACCAGCACTGGACTGCATAAAACTGTAGTATAAAATGACGGCGATTTCGAAGGTCACACACATATGAGCCAACATTGCTGTTGAGAAAGAAGATGAAAGTTGCGATGATTGAAACCGTGAGGATAAATCCTATGAAGTGTATTTTCATAATACGGTTAAATGAGCGATCGCTATCGCGTTATATTCTTTTTACCGCTTTGAAACTTTCGGAGAGTGCAAAATTTGCGGAACGAGTTTTACTTTGTCTAGCACTACTCGGGTAGTTTCATGATTTCGTTAAGCTGCCCAGGAAACTTTTTAGTGGTTCATTGATGACTTCCTACAACAGCCGTTCTCGGCACATTTGAGGCGTTCCGATTAATTTTATGAGCACACAAATTTACGACTTTCTCTAATCAATCGTTCAACCATTTCGCATAACTACCACATCATCACTGTCAGTCTATTACACTGATTGGAGTTATCGTTATCGGCAGTTGTTGTCTTTTTGTTACGATGTGTAGCGTGTGTTATCTCTTATCTTTGTAGTCCACAAGCGCTAGCCAACAAAATCTTTCCTTAAGTTGAAATCTATGCTAGACTTTTTAGTGGTTCCATTGATGACTATGCCAAGTTTCAGTAATGAACAATGAAACATTATTGCTATTGCTGGCCCATTGCTACTGCTGGCCTATTGCTATTGCTGGCCCCAGGACGTTGAAGAAAAAGGATGATTAACGAGCTGCTTTAATTGATAGTTGGATTTGCTTTAATAAAACTTTTAATTACCCCTTGAAACTGGTTGCGCTAGTGCAAGCTTGTTAATGCCGAGCTGCTTTGGTTGCATTCGAAAAAAGGATCTTGTCTGCATGTCATTTATTTTTCGTTGTTCAGTTGTATAAGTTTTATTAATAACTGTTTGATTAATAGGTGCCTGCATCCAGGTTGCTTTGGTTTAATAGCTCGATCCATGCAACAGTTGTGATTCGGAATTTTGTCCCAGCGAAAAGGAATTTATCTTGGGTGGCCGACACAAAGTGAATCCAACAAAAAATCCCGGTCCTTTTCTTTGTTTTTCGATTCGTTGAAAAGTCCCCATCTTTCAAAGAGCTTTTATTCTAAGTGACTTTTTGGAGAGCGTAAATCTGATTGGAAGGGCATAAAATTTGTTTCGCTTTCGTTGATGCGTCTTTTTCACGTGTATTTGCTTTTTTTGAACTTTTTTTTTTCTATTTTTATTCGTACTTTTTGCCCTTTCATTTTATTCTTGCCTATGGAGGCTGAAGCCTCCACAGAGAGTTCCTTGAAATTGACTCTTTCATATCCTTTTCCCGTCACCTTCAGAAATGCGACACAGCATGAATTTGTTAATGTTGAGCTTTGCTGCTTTGATTTCTGCATTGTTTTTAATTGAATGTTTTTTACCTGCTTTAATAGTGATATGATTTCAAATCAGATCTTTCTCAATTTCTAGCCAGTTTTGTTGGATAAAATTCTTTAATTTCTCGCTTATATATATGAGTTCAAATTCTGACTTAAGGATCTGCGTGGTGACTGATGAAAAGGCCACATTTTGCTTGTTGAATGCTTTACTGGAGCTGCTGCCCTATGAGGTTCCTGGAGGTTGGTCGGTACAAAAAGACTGGAGAAATGCTTCGAAGCAGTCTGTTGTCGTCCCAAGATTGTTTCCCCATTTTTTTCCACGGTGTCTGCAAAAAAACGTTCTTTGATGAGGATGTATCCTGAAGGTGCGCGCAGTAAGGGGAAGGGATTGGGCGAGACAGGTGTGGAAATTTACGGATGCTGTATGCGAGCTAGTTGAGAACACCATTTTCTCACATTTTTTAGCGAGCTTTGACCCGAGAGGGATTCTGAGGAAGGCAATATTGTCGCTGTATAGAATAAATTATTTTTAAGGTACAGACAGCGTACGCCGGGGGGAGATAAGAATGAATAAGGAAAGCACGCGCTCTCAACGAAGTTTTTGTCCATCAAGAATAACCGCAATTTAAAAACAGTATGCGAAAGTCATCTAAACACTCGGAAATCGCGACACCTTTTGCATCACTTCATCATGTTCTTTGCACTTTAAACGCAAGACATTGCGGGAGAGGTTAGTGGAGCTTCTGTGAACATGCGCGTCTCGCCTTCAAAAAAATTCTGCAGGTGCCACTGGTATGTGACTGCCGCTTAACCTCGAACAATGTGCCACTTCTGCTTCTTTCCTCCTTACCTCCTCTCCCCTCCCTTCCTCCGTCCTTCACCTCCCTGAAAGGTTATGAACGTTATAGTCCCATCGGGCTTATTCGAGGAAATAGCGAGGTTGGACGAAGTTGAAATGGGAAGCTATCGAGCAGAAAGTTTCGAAATCACATTGCGATGAGCAGAGCGCACACTGGTGGTTCGTCCTCATAATAGCAGTTTACGTAAGAGAAACTACGCGAATTTTGCATTGCTCAAGGCAGCATCGTTTAATGATTGCGTGTGCAGTGTGGTTAACGAAGACAGTAGCAGTATTAGACGCTCGATGGCTCTCCGCAAAAGACGGTATCCCGACAGATTTGCTGCGTTCGCCAAAACGAATCCAAGCAATGTTTGGCAAGCGTCCATTTTAAGTGTGTAAACAGTGTAGATGGCGAGTGTGAGTGTCCCATTCAGCTCATTTCTTTGAAGGGACGGCTTGTCTTCGGCGAGTTTATAGTTGCGTTCATTTGGATCGTATGCACACACCCAAAAGCGATACGAGCGAAAAGAAAATATGCTTTTTTGTTTTCGTTACATTGCTTAAACTATCTCCATTCGAACATCTCTCGGCTGTTTGGAGATAATAATTCTAGGGAAGAGGTGGGGGAGGGGA
>JPKZ01001948.1:917531-941675 GCA_000803305.1 Toxocara canis | reverse complement strand
GGGAGGGGGAGTTCGTAGATATAGGTTTTTGGAAAATACGGCATCTTCGAGATGCCTCTGACATGCGCATTTATACCTCATTTCGGTTTAGTAGAAGGCTAATTATGGACGACCTTTGGAGCTTGGAGCGAAACGGGACAAATTATAGGGAATCGCGGATGGAGAGCTTTTTGGTTGGTAGAGGGAGAACTAACTGTATCGCGGAAAGAGCAGAGGGAATTGTCTCCTTCCTCCGCCTCGCTCCTCGAATCCTGTCTCGGCTCCCGCTTCCTCCATCCTCCTTTCGCTTCGTTGAAGGGGCTTGGAGGCGTCAACTCTACTTAACGCGCACTCAACGCGATTGAAAGCATTTGTGAAGCAGCTTAGTGGCTGCTGCAAAACAAGCGCACGCCCCTATCTAAAGAAAAACGGCGCTGCGTTTTATGCCTCTCTCACCTGGTTGCGTTTCCTCACCCATAGTGCGCTTTCAGTCTATATTTTGTTCCCTAATTTTCCTCGTGCCTATATCTTGTTTCCTGTTTTTTTTATCGCACTTTTTCTGCCGCTTCTTATTCGTTGGCATATTGTCTTGTGTGTTTAGGAACTCATCTAAGAGTGTTTCTTTTCCTATTTCAAAGATTGCATCGCTGCCCCACTTTCCTTGGGGGTATCCTTACACAGCCAGCGAGAGATTATTAAAAAATTAAATTTACTAGAGACTTTTTGTGTTGCCTCCTAAATAAGAAAAGTGTGATCCGGTTTATTAATACGTCAAACCGTGTTTAATTTCAACTTTAGTCTTTTATGTGGTATTGTTGGCCATCGCAGTAATGACCGCCTCTTAAAGAATTACACAAAGGCATCCTAATCAACAGTTATTGTGTATGTACGAGTAGTTGAGCTGCTTTCTGATTGCTTCAACGGATGAGCCAGAATGGCTTCTAAGATCCTTTTAACAGGTGTAAGCCAAAGCTGTCTGGCACAGCCAACTCGATATGGTCATTGCTAATGTAATTCTGAAGCAAGGGAAAAGTCGGAGTGGGAATGAGGGAGGCAGAGTCTCTTTCATCAGCATTCTCCGTAGGAACCTTTCTACCTCATCAGTACAGTCGTTGTAGCATACTCCGAAATATGCTTGCATAAGGCAACACGATAGGTGGCGATTTAATTCACATTAAAAGTGGAAAGCGGTATTTCTTCTTCCGACGAGGTAATTTTGTCAAACTTCGTTGAAGCTTTCTGTCCCCCTACTCCTCTATTATTGAGCGGAATTCGTGCAACGAATCTTCTCTTGAATTGCGATGCACATTTTTTTGATCACCACTTTATAATGCACGACAAACGCGACTCTTTGCTCGTACGTCACACAGAAAGAGTTATTGCATAGTTGAGCGTTATTGCGACTTTTCGCCAAACATTCACGCAACGCTGTTTCTTAGGTGGTATCATTTTGATGCTTGCCTGCACTGCCAATCAAGTTGCACTCGCGCAACTGAACTTGTTCATAGCAAGTTGTGAAATCGCTGACCGCTTCGATTCTTATCGGAACAGTTGATTGCTTATCCCTCACATGTACAAAAATCCGCACAAATACCACATTATGCAGTACGAAATGACTCCGCTATGTAGTGATAAAAATCAAATTAAAAAAAGGAATACATCGTTCGTTATTCGTGATTAAGTTTGAAGCCTTCAGATCCGTCGCTGCTTATTTTCGCATAAATGAATGAATTGCTGCCTAGCGATGAATAACTTGTGTGCCTTATCATGTCTGTCAAAATGTGTTTTTCAGCTATCTTGTGCATTTCAAAACGAACATGAGAACTGCATCATCGGAAAATGAATATTTCACTGCTAGTTTCCGTCTTCGTTTTTTTTTGCGAACTTTCCACTCCATTTTTTTTAAATGTTCGATTGAATTTGCAGCAGCTGCGAAAAAGGCAAACCATGTTTTGACAGCGCATAATTGGAGTAAGTTATATATATACATATACATAACTTAGTTTTTAAAGATTAATGTTGCCAGGCGTTCTGGCAAGTATTCGTTCTCTGTGAGTATGGACGATGGATGTATTAACTAGAGCTTCGTCCGCGTTCGCTAAAATGGGCGTTGAATAACGTTTTCTTTGCGCCTCAACGATGTGTTCATCTCGTACTTACGATATCAGTACACATATGCAATATTTTTCTGACTCAACTTTATTCTTTTCGTGAAATCTAATATAACCTAGGAACGTTGTGGGCTGAGGCACCGAATGACGAGAAACAAAAGAAAAGGAGAAGGAATTTATATTGGGACGGGGCTCGGGCATATAGTTTTTCTACCCAACAAGAATTCGGTGTGCTTGTTTAGTGAACAAAACGCGAAAAAAAAAAACGGTTGCAGTTGCAAAGGTGCGCTCCTAGCAGTTACTGGATAGGATGTTTTATTTTGCTTAAAGTAATTGAATCTTTGAAGCGCTCGCCACCTCAAATTTACCATCACGGAAGGTTGTTGTCAATGGAGGACTTTCAATGTAGAACCAGCATACTTTCGACGAAATGATCTTGTCTTGAGATACTGCCGCTTCATTTATTTAATGTGGTCTCAAAAGGTTGCACTCAAAAAGAATACATATTGTTCTAAGCAATATTTAACGATAATGCGTGCAATAGGTTTAAATAAGAAGAAAACGTTTAAAGTTATTCAAGTATATGCCCCAACAGTGGAGAGCACTGTCGAAGAATTAGAAGAGTTTTATGACGATTCAGAAGAAGAGCTCTCCAAATCATCGTCATTTACTGTAGTAATGGGCGATTTCACCGCGAAACTAGAAAGAAACGTACCTGGTGAGCGTTATATAGGTAAGCATGGATTTAACGAGCGTAACAAAATAGGTAGCCGACTGGCTGAACTGGCAGAAGCACGACACCTGTACGTCGGAAACAGTTGGCACAGGAAAAAGCCGAGAATGGACCTGAATCTCTCCAAACTCTGAAGTAAAAAATGAAATAGATTATATTCCCGTGGATAAATTGCGCATTTTAAGAGATGTATGCGTGGTACCGCTATTCAACACTGGAAGCGACCATCGCCTGGTACGAGCGAGAATATTTATTGACCAGATAGGTGAAGCGAAAAGAAAGCTGAAATCAGGCGCTGCGCGAGCACCGAAAGAAATCGACGAGAATATCTTTCAAGCAAAGTTATCCACTAAAGACTGGAGCTTGAAAGAAGACATAGATGAAGACTACTATCAGTTCATAAAAACCATACAGGATTGTGTATCAGAAGCTGAAGGAAAGCAGTTTCCAACGAAATGAAGAAGCTTATGGAGATGAGAAAGATAATGATAAGAAGCAAAAGAACTAATCTCGAGTACTGCATGCTCTGCAAACTTATAAGAGCAAAGTTACAGTAAGATCTCGAGAGTTATCGCAAACTACGCCTTATACAAGCAGCAGAACAGAAGACGAGTTTGAAAAAGTGCAAACGACAGCTAATACTTTACAGACCGGAGCTGTCAGCGTTAAGGAATGAAGATGTTGAACTAGTTAAGAGCAGAAAAGGAATGCAGGATATATGCAAAGAGTTCTACGCAGATCTTTTTGCTCCTAAAGTAAACGTTCCAGAACCTCACATTCCTGCACCATCTCAAGAAGTTCTGCCAGTCCTCATCAGTGAACTTAGATGGGCCGCATCACAGATGGAGGTCGACAAAACTCCAGGCAAAGACCGCCTAACAATAAAAGTACTGAAGAGTGGAGGATACAAGATATTCAAGGAGCTAGCTCGCAGATTCACCCGCTGTTTGGTAATGCAGAAGATACCGGCAGAATGGAAGGAGTCAGACAATCTTGCTTCACAAAAAGGTCTACAAGGGATCATTACACGCTCCATAAGCCTATTGTCACAGGTCTACAAGCTGTTCGTGAAGGTAATCAGTAACGGATTATCCTCTCAACTAGACGCACAGCACCAGAAAGAACAAGCAGAATTCAGAAGAAACTTTAGTGTTGTAGACCATTTATTTACGATAAATCAAATATTAGAAAAATGCAATGAATATAAACTGCTGTTATCCACAGCGTTTGTGGACTGCGAGAAGGCTTTTGATAGTGTCGAAATCAATGCGGTGCTCTAAGCTTTAGTCGATCAAGGAATCAGTTCAGAATATGTTGTTCTGCTGAAGGAAGCAAACTGGCTGCAGCACGGAAATAACGTTATTTGACAGAGCAGTCAGGATGCCTCTGAGAAAAGGAGTAAAGCAAGGTGACACCATTTCGCCAAAGTTATTTTCTGCCCGCTGAGAAATGGTGATGAGGAAGATTAAATGGAAAGGTGGAATCATTATCGATGGCGAAAAATTAAATCACCTTAGATTCGCAGACGAAATCGTGCTGTTTGCATCAAACAGCACCGAACTGACACATGAAAATGAAGGTAAGAAAGTTGGATTAACAGTGAATCCACAGAAGACGGAATACATGTGCAGCAATTCGCAAAATGGTCCACAAATAAAGCTAGCCTATTGTCACAGGTCTACAAGCTGTTCGTGAAGGTAATCAGTAACGGATTATCCTCTCAACTAGACGCACAGCACCAGAAAGAACAAGCAGAATTCAGAAGAAACTTTAGTGTTGTAGACCATTTATTTACGATAAATCAAATATTAGAAAAATGCAATGAATATAAACTGCTGTTATCCACAGCGTTTGTGGACTGCGAGAAGGCTTTTGATAGTGTCGAAATCAATGCGGTGCTCTAAGCTTTAGTCGATCAAGGAATCAGTTCAGAATATGTTGTTCTGCTGAAGGAAGCAAACTGGCTGCAGCACGGAAATAACGTTATTTGACAGAGCAGTCAGGATGCCTCTGAGAAAAGGAGTAAAGCAAGGTGACACCATTTCGCCAAAGTTATTTTCTGCCCGCTGAGAAATGGTGATGAGGAAGATTAAATGGAAAGGTGGAATCATTATCGATGGCGAAAAATTAAATCACCTTAGATTCGCAGACGAAATCGTGCTGTTTGCATCAAACAGCACCGAACTGACACATGAAAATGAAGGTAAGAAAGTTATATTAACAGTGAATCCACAGAAGACGGAATACATGTGCAGCAATTCGCAAAATGGTCCACAAATAAAGCTACGACAAGGACTCATCGAAGAAGTGGATCATTTCATCTTTCTTGGCCAAGAAATAAATATGCGCCACGATACGAGTGGAGAGACTTTCAGAAGAATACGAGCTGGTTGGAAATGTTTCGCAGACATGAAAGAAGTTTTGACAGCCAAAGTCAAACCAGATATACGAGCTAAAGTTTTCAATACAACCGTTGTCAAAACAATGACTTACTGAAGTGAAACGTGGTCTCTTATAAAACGCGAAAAGGAACGTTTAGCAGTGGCGGAAAGAGCCATGGGAAGAAGGATGTTGCGTATCTCTCTGAGGGACCACATAACCAATGATAAGATATGCAATGAAACAAAAGTAGCTGATGTCAATGAGGAATGCTGGAGGAACAAACTTCGATGGGCAGGACATGTAGCCCGCATACGCGACAACAGATGGTCAAATAAAATATACCAATGGTATCCACGTGATATCAAACGACCACCAGGACGACTTCCAATGCGATGGGCTGACGAGATACGGAAAGTGGAAGGACGTTTGTGGCAGCGGCATACTGCGAGCAGAGAGAGATGGAAACGGAAAGTTGGACGACTTCACCCGTCGCGACAGTATGTTGGTGATAGCGGGATCACGTAAACCAGGTAAAATGTCAATAGGTTACGCGGTATTTGTATGAACATTTTATTTTTCAACTCGGGCATATTGCCGAATGATGACGATAAACAGAGGCACCTGATCTGTAAAGGAACCGTCAGCGAACGATTGATTAATGAGTGGATTGCGTGCGAAAAACTTTGGTTGTACTCAGCGAAATTAATTACTGTCGCTAACGCGATTGCGTTTGCTATCGTCACTTGATGCGTTCGCGGAGAGGCGCTGAATCATGGCTTAAAGCCAGGTGTTGTGCTGTTTTTCGTGCTTTCTCAGTTACGCTTTGCGATCATTGTGCTGTATCAATTGTCGGCACCATAGATCTGTGATAACGATGCCATGTCTCCTCTTGAAAGCAGAACCTCGAACGTTACTATAAATGCGCATAGAACGCTTGATATTTGTGTTTCGGCGTCGCGTATTTTTAGGCGCAACTTTCAAAATACCGTGTGCTAACTTCTTTAGAGTTTGTTGCGATGTATTTCAGTTTGGCGCAGTTGTTGTATGCCGTCTGGGCATTTTCAAAATTTGCGGAATAAAACAAAATACTACGCTAGTTAATTAAGCACATTGAGCAAATATGACTCTAAAATTACCGCTAGTGTGAGCAATGCGAGACATTGTGGCGCAGCTCAAGTTATTTCTATTTTTGAGTGGCAGAAATTTCGTAATAACTTTGAAGTTTGAATGCTGGTATGCTGAAATTAAAATTTTCCAGAAATGGCTAAATAAGCAACGAGGTATAGCAGCATGAGTAGTTGTTACCGCACTAAATAGCAGATTTTTTCTGTATGGCCGCACATGCGAGTTATGCTTGCTTTCTATCTGATGAACTAAACTGAGCGCTTCAGACAGATTTTTTTTTCTTCAAGCCCGAATACAAGGGCATAAGAAATGAGGGCTGAATTATGAAGTTACTGCGACAATCATTCACGACCTGCGCTTACTGTTCCTCCTTATCGATGTTGTCAATTTGTACAACCAATTTTTTCAGCCAACTTAAGGCATTATATAAATGCGTGCACTCCATTTCACCTCTATCCCGTACGTAATGACATGCCTGTTTACAGAGTTTCTCCTCAAAAGGACAATATCCGTCTGTTGACTAATAAGTCAACAGACGGATATTGTCTTTCGTTCTGTCATTTAAATAAAAAAAATTTCCGTCTGTTGACCTTTCCTTTCTCAAGTTCAGTGAATTTTTTAAATAATTTCCGTCTGTTGATTTCTGTTTTCTTCCGTTCTGTGGATTTTTCAGAATACTTTCCACCTGTTGACTTGTTCTTCCTTCCGTTCTGTGAATTTTACTTTTATAATTTCCGTGATTTTTTAAACAACTTTCCACCTGTTGACTTGTTCTTTCTTTCATTCTCTGAATTTTGTTTTTATAATTTCCGTCTATTGACTTCTGCTTTCTTCGGTTCCGTGAGTTTTTTTGAGTCTGTATACAACCGTACTATAGATTGGCATTTACTTTAAATTGGGCAGCCCCAAATTTGTTCATTTCATCTAAGTTTGCACCTAATAAATGGTTAATTTAGCCTAACTCTTTGCTGTTCAATGTGAAGATGGTTGAACCTACAGATTAAACATCTCACCCTTTTTTTACCTTTCCCTTTCGCGCTTTGTTCGTGATTACATCAGTTGTAGTCTTACAGTTAGCATTGCCATCCGATGCTTCCATGCTTGTATGTGTCTGCGTGCGCGCGTGCGTGGGTATGTGTGTGCGTGTGAGTGAGTGTATGCGTGCGCTCGTGATTAGGAATGTGTTTGTATATATATGTGTGTGTACGTGTGTGTGTGTGTGTGGTGTTTTGTATGTATGTGTATGTGGTGCGTGTGCCTTCGTGTGTATGCGTGTTTGTGTGTATGTGGTATGTTTGCGTATGTGTATGTGTATGTCGAGCAATGCTAAAAGCTAAAAGATAAAAGCTAGTTTGCACCTAATAAATGGTTAATTTAGCCTAACTCTTTGCTGTTCAATGTGAAGATGGTTGAACCTACAGATTAAACATCTCACCCTTTTTTTACCTTTCCCTTTCGCGCTTTGTTCGTGATTACATCAGTTGTAGTCTTACAGTTAGCATTGCCATCCGATGCTTCCATGCTTGTATGTGTCTGCGTGCGCGCGTGCGTGGGTATGTGTGTGCGTGTGAGTGAGTGTATGCGTGCGCTCGTGATTAGGAATGTGTTTGTATATATATGTGTGTGTACGTGTGTGTGTGTGTGTGGTGTTTTGTATGTATGTGTATGTGGTGCGTGTGCCTTCGTGTGTATGCGTGTTTGTGTGTATGTGGTATGTTTGCGTATGTGTATGTGTATGTCGAGCAATGCTAAAAGCTAAAAGATAAAAGCTAAAAAAAACAAAGAACGCACTGCGAATTCCTGATAATGCCATTCGATGCCTCAACGGTGACGTACATCTATTCGTCCAACATGCTCATTAATGCACATATTGCATTGATCTTATCTAAAGGTAATTATCTACGATTCCATACAGTTCGAAACGTCGTTTTTTTTCATGTTTGATTGGGTGGTAGTGCATGAGGCAGGACGTTAACTGATAATCTTTTGAAGCTCGCAGCGCAAAATATAGTGTTCGAAGTATTGTTAAACTGCGTATTTGTCGGTTTTGTTGTATGAAAGTGGTTGTTTGAATGAAATCACTATCACTGATATTGTCCACTCAAAATCCGTTTGCTGTGAAGGTGCACAGTTGTTGAATTATTTCTCTACGTATGGGAACTTTTTTTCAGTTGCTGTATTGGCGATCGTTCAGATCAGCTGTTGGCTCTGTAGAGAATTTAAGCTGACTAGTTTTAAAAACAAGAGGAATGGGAAGTGAAGTTGCTGCTTGATTTTTAGGAAGCTCATGCCCATTTCTTTCCTTTTCATTGCACGTAGCGGATATTTATGCAAACAGCTCGTGGAAATCACTCAAGTGCAGTTTTTCAGGAAATTTGTGCATCCCCAATATCCAAAGCAAAAAGAAAAAAGGATGATGGATGGAGGGGAATTGGCAGTGACGGGTGTCTCGTATAGTGATGTTTTTGTTATCATTCTATACTTGACATTTTCGTGTCAGTATACTGTATTGCAGTGTAATGTAGCATGGTGCCCATGAAGTATTTTTCCGAGTTTCTCACGCTATAAAGTAACAGACCGTGGACAGGGAAATCTTGCATGTATTGTGCGTGTAGCATAGCAAAATTTAATTCTTTGTATGTTGTATCTTGCTGCCGAAACTTTTTAGACATTTAATTAGTTTCTATATATTAAGAGAACTTGGTATGATTAAAAGAGTTGTCTGGTTCTCGTGGGCAAACGTTTGAACTATGAGAAATTGAATGGCATTTGCCATTTTAAAAAATAGAAACACAGAACGTTAAAGAAGGGCAAGCAAGAGTACGAAAAAGGAAAGGCCTCAGCGGTTGTCTGGGCAGTGTTGATCGGCGGAGTTGGGGGGAGGGGGCGGGAGGGTGAGGGAAGGGGAGAGGTAGAGGCCCTGGAATTAAAGGAGGATTCTCGACTTTCGGAAGTTTGGTATCACATGAGAAGTTGTTTTTCGTGCGATCGGAGCTCCATCTCCGCTGTGCAACCTGCCCACTGCGTCGTTGCTTTTTTTACTGCAGTCATTATTCAAATTGAGAATTAAGTCTGAAAAAAATTCAGTGAGCGAGTTGATTATCGCCTAATCATTTTTGAGCACGCATTTGTATTCGCTGATGACGTCGCTGTTTCAGTCACAGACAGTCATTTCAGTTCATTTTTTAGGGCTGTGCTGCTTGAAATTAATTTGGCCTGACGTCTTTACACCAGAATCTGATATAGCACTGGCAGCTCAAGAACGCGTAACGAATTGGTTTTGAAGCACTTAGTTACTCTACCGCGAGTCTAATCGCTCTTATTTAGATTGGAACACTAATTGTAACAAAGCCATACCAGATGTCCTGTAAGCTTCATGAACAGGAACATGCCGTTTAAGACATTGAATAATACAGCGGTTATTTAGCCAGTGACCACACCTTCTCCCGAACACTAAAAAGACTCAGTGTGAAGTTTAAGACCTTTTGTAATGTTAAGAAACACTAATTTGTCTGGAGAAATGAAAATTTTGCTTATACGTTTTTTTCTTGCTAAATAGTAACATTAGTAACTATCATCAACGATCGAATTCTTAGTAATAGTTCGCCACACAATCATGTGCCTTGAGACGCCCAACAAGCGAGGGGGGATGTACATGAAGCACTCATCTGCTATTCGAGCCGCATGAGCACATTCCATTATTCAAGAGAATTAAAACTAACAAAGAAAACTGTATTCTTTTTCGTTTAAGAGTCCGCCTTCCCAATTTTTCTCATTTTCAACGCCTTCTTCGAGCATGAAAATGTTGTAGATCAATGAGATGTTAATATGAAAAGTGATTAATGAGCAAAAATGTGCATTCCATCTATGTGCGAAAGGGATATCGCATAGATCGAACTTTGCTCACGGTTGTTGCCATCCGCACATGGCGATTTCTTTCCACACATCTGTGTGATAGTCTTTATCCGGCTGTTTTCGCCATTGCGGTTTGCTCAAAGTGTGCGCGCTGTTCTTAGTGAGACGTTTTTGATCTAGGCGTCCTGAACCGAGAAGTAGAAACATCTGTCGTGTGTAAGACGCGTCATATAACTTGCCTATTCTTCTATGCGGAGATCTGTACAAATATTATTCTTCGGCTATCAACTAAGAGCGCTGGAAGCACGCATTTGAAACAATACTAGCTTGCATGACGAGGCATAGCTTTCAGAAACACGATCTGATTCACTTTTTGCGAATCTGGGTTGTTGAGCGAATGCTTTGTTTGAGACCGTTTGTGTTTGCACTGGAATCACGTTCAAAAACCACGTTCCTCTACGCTCAAAAATTTCGCACATCGCTGTCCTTGACGAAGGTTCCGTGTCGCTTATTATTACTGCGTTTCAGAAAGTAACCTTTTGTGGCTAACGTATTCCGATGATGATGATTTGCAATTCTCATACTTTATTGCGTGCGCACTGCTTAACTGGTTATCTCAAAAATCATTGCGATTGAGGTCCTCGCATTGTCGGTAATGTGCATTTCAGTTTAGTTTACCTTTCTCGTTGGTTGTTCCTCCGACTGTTTCTTTGAAATAACGTATTGTCACCCGTGTAGCACCATTTGGCACACTCTTCACTGCTTACTTATCTTTTATGTTGAACTGAACGTTTGGACTGTCTTCCATACAACGCTGTAACGTCTCTGACAACGTCTTCGAAACTGACGTCCTGACGGTTCTCTTCCAAGTAGTACATCTTTCTAAGGCTCCCATGATCCCTCTCGGAGACTTCATCTCGTACAAACGGATATGCTTGACGGGTTCTACTTGGTGCTTTTCAGTTCTACTGGGAGGCTGAATGTGAATCGTTTAATAAAGGTCTTTTTCAGAACATTTTGACCTCATCGTAAAGGCCATCGTGGTCATCTCAGGTGCTCGTTACCGTTCGCCAAAGCGATTAGTTTCTTTGTAGTTGTTCTGCAGCAGTTAAATATCCGTCTTCTTCAGCTTCATATGGGGACGGAAAAGGGGAACGGTTGCATAACAGAGAACTTTTTTTCCCGCTTTTCGCCTTCTTGCTTCGTCCCTTTCTTCATCGTTTTCTATACTCCGCTCATTCTACCAATTATTTCATTCTTTTAATCTGCTATGAAGTTTAATAACTTCATCTGATGCTGCTTTTTCTAACAAAACTGCTGGGAACATTATAATATGGGCGTTGCCTGCCTAATGCGCTTTGTGGCGTCTGTTGAGCGGCTGCTGTCATATTTTGTCTACCGGATATATGTGTTGACATGCTAAAAGATGCCCAGCTGTTGTTAGTCTGTTCCAGATGGTGCAGATAAGTGATAGTGAAAGGTCTTTATTTGTAATCATATTCCGTCTAACGACGAAGATACGTGATAGCTTTAGACGGCTCTATTATACGGTGAAGTTTTAAAGGAATGCGATCGAATGTTTTGTCCTTTATTCCTTATTTTATGTTTCCGTTCTCAAAATCATGGTTGTCTTTGCCTTTTTGGCACGCATTGAATCGTCTCGGATAAATTTTTATTCGTTGAATGTCTCCTTGTGAAAACAAAAGTACGCAAAAAATTGCAGTTTTTTCGCAGTATATCTTGAAGTTTTTCTGCTCAAAACCACAACATCGTCTTTTTGTTTAAACTAGCGCTGTACATTATGTGGGACCAATTTTAGAGAATAAACTAGAGAGCGCATTCTTATCATTCTCACTATACATGGCGGAAAGCTGTTACGAAATGATTTGCCTTTTTCCGGTTGTCAGTCAATGATATTGCTGCTCCACGATAACGTTAGATAGGAGATGTGATGTTTATTTGTTGCTCATGATTTTTTACCCTTCAGAACTTCTGATAGCAATTCTAGTTTCCTGCTATTTTTTTCATTTCTTTCATTTGCAAATCTGGCTGTAAAAAGTATCCACTGTTGATGGTGATCAAAAAAAAAGGAACATTACAGACGTCATATATAAACTTTACAGCCTGCTATTAAATAATTAATTGCAGAAAAAGTTACCGAAGAGTATTTGGGCAAAATAATCTTTGATGAGAAGGCGGCAAAAGATCAGAACATAATTTCCGTTGAAGGGAACGATAACATTGATTCTATGCATTATAGTGAGACGGCACCTTGAAGACGTTTACTCAATTTCAATTCGAAATGGCTGCTCCAAGGTTGATAGGCGCATTCGAGTTGTTGTCGTCGAAAGCTGCGACTTGTTTAGCTATTGCGCTTTCTTGCTGTCACCATTTATTAAATTCCTTATAGGGATTGTTAGCTGCAATTTGCAACGCTGTAGTCTTTTACCCCAGTTCAAGTTATCGTTATTTGCCTCTTCCCGATTAGCTGGACATTCTCGACGAAAGATGTTTGGAATGCAGTAAAGTTTCTGTTGACCAGCATAAAACCGAGCACTCGAAGCGTGCGTTTAGCCGAACAAGAATTTTGACTCTTCTGGTTTTGCCTTACGGGCAACAGCCAGGAGTTAATATTCCTTTCATATTTTTGTTTACTCAATCGACCGATCGCTGCAAATCTTATTCGTCTAGCTGACCTAAACATTCCTTTTTAATCTGTAAGGTGGTGG
Organism: Toxocara canis; assembly: GCA_000803305.1. Taxonomy (NCBI): domain Eukaryota; kingdom Metazoa; phylum Nematoda; class Chromadorea; order Rhabditida; family Toxocaridae; genus Toxocara; species Toxocara canis. The sequence continues at coordinate 928,761 of JPKZ01001948.1, read as the reverse complement.
AGGGGAGAGGAGGGGGGGATGGGCTTTAAACTAGAATCTTGGTCAAGGTGGCATTCTTGGCCGCTGGTGAGGTGGAGAGGTGGGACGGAGCAGTGAGCGATACTGGAAAGGAGGGAAGGGATACGTGGTAGAAAGGAAAAAGTAAAAGTTCAAAGGCTTCCCGAAAAAGATCCGGCTAAGGACTGTTTCAAAAAATGCAGACGAATAGACAGTTCTATATTTAGGAAGACGCTCTCATAAAGCAGTTTGTATAGGGCAGAACCACTGGAGGACAACGCTGTGGCCAAGTCGCCAAAGTACAACAAGAAATCAGAAGAGCGATTTGGTAGGGAAAGGGGGACATCGAAGAGAAGTCTGGCCAGGGAATCCCATCAGTGGAGGTCGTAGAGAGGATCAAAGCATTCTAGCGAATTCCAGCTAGGCTCATAGACGTGACTTTGGGCGTTTTATAATGGCAAATGTATATGGACCACCTAGCAAAGCATCCGATCGAACTATTACAAAGGAAAAAAAAGGAACTTCGAGTTACGAAGTACAACAGTAGGGTTATAAAAAGACGGGAAAAGAACAAAAATAGTGTGAATTCCAAAGAGACAGTTTTCCAGTTGAGATTTTATGCGGTAGCGGATGATTAATTTACCGGATTATGCCGCAGAAAAATCCTGTCATGACAGAATTCAGCAAAGTTCCATTCACAAATTTATGTTTTTTTGTGTGAGATCTCAGTTCACATGTCGTCTATCCGATATACGCGCTATGATCCTTCGTATAATCTTTATTTTTCTTCAGTTTGTCTCGCGATAGAACTGTGGAACAAAGAGCGTTCACTGTCTTGAAAAAACTACTGTTTAGTCGGTTCGAATTTAACATATGATATTTTTACGTGCATGCTTTCTACTTAAATTGCTCAGATAATTTGTATTGTTTTGTCTAGTCTGAAAAGGTCTGCAATACTTATGTTTTTTAAAAGGTGAACATGGAAAATTATTTTCACTGCTCTCCGATTTAATCATTTGATAAAGTTGATCAGTAGAAGACCGCTTTATCAGTAGAAGACCGCTTTATGTTAATGTATGTGCTAAGCTGAGCAAGAAATATATATAGCGTATTATCATGCACATACGTTTAGAGCATACATATATTACTTTGATGTGCGCACTGGAAAGATATATCAACTGTATCGAAAATCATTGACCACAACACATTAGTGCATTTTACGAAGGCAGTTTTGTTTTCTTCAGAGTTGCACTTTAACACTTGAGACAGTAGTCATGACCACTAACTGTCTTGTAAGTGCGGCCATTCAGCAAGCGAAACACGCTGTTGTATGAAGGACGACGGTTAGTCTACTAGCTGGACCTTATATGGGAATAGTCGTTACGTAAGTTAGTCGTTGTAAAAGTATAACCAAATCCCATTCGCTCCGCCATGCCAGTTTTTTTTTTTATTAAATGCACATTTAAGCGCTGGATATTGGTCATTCGCAAATAGCAAAGACCAGTTGAGCGATCTCATTCAATCGTCATCTCACCGATTGCTCAACGTCTGTATGCGAGAATTCACTTCTTGAGCTTCATCGCTGATGAAAACAACTACTTCGTGAAAAGCATTAATGATTAGACTTCAATTGTTGCAGAAACAGCAAACCCCTAAGAAAGCGGAATGCGATCCCATCTGGTCAGTTGAGTTGCATAGTTTGAGAAATTTGTTAGCAAACTTTTCCTCGATATTCCTGTTCTTTACGCCTTTGCGCTTTCTACTTACCATTTGCAATATTAGGCGAACAGAGTTTTTCTGCAGGATTGAGCGTACTTTTGGTTGAGCAAGCACATAGTACAGGCATAGTACAAGTAGTTAGTTGCTCACGTTGCGTAGCAAGCATATACAGCATTGAGCAAGTATCGTGTGAAGGGATCATAAATTGGCGGCGATCTTCCTGTGTTGTCGAAAAAAAAATGATGTGAATGAACCGAAAGTTGCGTTCTCATTATAAACGCTTTCAATAGTAGCAATTAGCAACATCTGTGGCAAACGTTTTTACAAAATATCATTTAGCGACGGCGAGAAGCGCAATCCTATTCTCCCATCTTGTTGATAAAGCCGCCAAATGTTTCAACCAATAGTCTGTATCGCCGTCCTTTCCTTATTCTTTCACAGACTCATCGTGATTTCAATGAGTACGCATCAATCTTTCTTGAAATTCTCATGTTCTTGTCATTGTGTCATTTTCAAGATGGAAAACTATACCGAACACAGATCTCGTTTTCGTTTTCATTCCCGTTCACATTCATGCACAGTTCATAATAATAATGACTGCGCACCAGAAATTATTCAAATTTCTTCGACGTTTTATCAATATGACAACTGCAGGAGGTGAAAACAAATTGCGCTTTCCGTCTAGACGGCAAACACTCCTAAGATGGGAATGAAGAAGCGTAAAAAATGGAAATAGAAAAGCTGATCTTAAGGAGATGTTGAAATATGGAGAAGATGAAAGTGTAGAGAGCTAAAGTATTGTTATTGGAATGATGCACGTATGAGATGGCCAGCCTCAACAAAATGTTGAAAAGAAAAATACATGAATAGGGAGGACTTGTATCTCTCCTTTATGTCGGCTTCGCATCTATCTAAATTTGTTTGCGGGCTTCCATAATGCGTCTTTGCATTGGTTCATTGGAAACTGGTGTAATTTTAACTATTAAATTTGGGAACCCACCTCAATTTTTTCCACTCTGAATCAGCATTTTACATAGGATATGCGCTTATTACTAGAATTTTCATTTTTTTGGGTCTGTTTCGATTTTGTTTCTGTACGATGTGTTTTATCTTAATCTTTTAGGCCTATAACACATATAAGTGACTATATCTGTAAGGCATGATCTATGGTCTGGGATGGTTATTGAAACGGAAATTTACATCTTGTCGAATCGAATTTTTTTCTTCCTCTAATAACGCAAAGAGAATATCATATACGTCAAAAACGCTTGAGAAAAGCAGCAATGTCTTGATTTTTTACGGCTTAGTTTTTTCATTGCCAAGTGAATCAGAATAACCATCACTTCTGTAAGGTCGCACTCATCTCTTGTTAAGCCTAGTGAGCATCGTATGCGAATGGTTTCGAATGAGCAGTCAACTTGAGCGGATTGTTATTTCTTCAGTGGTTATGTATTCAAAACTGTTTTATTAAACTGTAGGTATCAGGAACGAAAAATATAACGCTACTCAAGGGAATTACAGAAAGTAGAAAACTAACAAAAAAACCACTTTCAGTACCCATCAGGAACCATGCTAGTTTTTTTCCAAGAACAGCAAATTTATGAACTGACGAGGAGAGGGAAGAAAAAAAGACATGAATTCTTCGCTCATTTGAATGCTCGACAGTGTAAGCAAGCGATTGGCCATAATGCAGTCCTTGTAGTTTCACATTGTTGAACTATTCGTTCTCCGCAAAGAAAACTTTTTATCGAGGCGAAAACTTGTTAAATGAATGTGTGTAGTTGTTCACAGAAGGAGTGCGCCACACAGTAGTGTTGGGCTTATGAGAAGGCCATGAGTGCACTCTTGACGGGATGAAGCAACCTTATCGTGCATTCGTCACACAGCTAATTGCGCGCTGTTCGCAACGATTCAGGGCTTCTCGGTGTCCTTTCAACGCGTGATGATTAATCTGTTTTGCTGCGGTTGGCTGTTTGGCTCGGTCTGGCGTTAAGCACTCTCTCAACCACCTTTGCATTTCAATTGGATTGGCCTGGAGGACCGCTTTGGCGTTGCAGCATTGCTCCATGCTAACCGCTCATGATCCATCGATCGCCTTTCTATTTGTTGCGATTGTTTGGTGATTATGCAGTTGATATTATTCACCCATTTCATGCATACATTATCTATTTCTACAGCAACATCGACGACCAGCTGCTTACCTTCATAATTAGCAACCATTAAAGTTCGTAAGGGGCAGTTTATTATGACAGTGAGAATTTCATCTATGTGTAGAAGTCGTCCACAAAAATGAGCGTAATCTCAGCGGAATCACCTCCAATTAGACGCCATGCGTCAGTTGTTGCAATTCGTCACTCTTAGATAAAATGCTTATAGTCTATATACACAGACTCGAATAGCGCGTGACAGCGTAAGGGTCACCCAGCCTGAGAGACAGTCCTCGAATGAACGGCTGTCTTTTTGCGACTTTTGTGTTTCACAGCAGGATGCCACTAGCTGTAGTGAACATGCTTCACATTTTCGCACTCATGGTGGATGATTCGCTTAAAAGGCGTAATATATTTCTTCTTCCTTAAAAACCAAGTCTCCATCCCTATCACTCGCTATCTCGAATATTTTTTCAACGCTTATGATGCACTGTTGCGCATTTGCACAGTGGTCAGCTTCCTTTTTGGTTTTTCTAACAATTGTGACTGTTTATTTCAATTGACTTTTGTGGAGTAGTCTGGAGAGGCTAGGTTATCAATGAATGAAAGAATATAGCTAGAACGATAAGTGGTATTCGCACTAAGTAGCTAAATTTAGAAAAGTTCTTAAATTGTCCGGTATACAGATAACTATTATGAACCGCGATGTAAACCAGTATAAATTGGAATCGATGACAAACACCATTTTAGTTTATGGTAACTTTTATGGTGCAGAGGGTAACGCGAACGGGTATCAGAACGGGTATCATGAAGTAAGCTGTACTGAGCGGCTGCTCCTTTAGATTTCGAGTTAAGCAGATGTGAGTATTTCAACCTCTTTTGAAACAGCTGTGTTTTAGTTTGATGACTTTTGTGGTAAGTTATCGACTAGATGCTAATCAGTGGTAGCTGTGGACAAATCTCGCTGAAATAGAAAAAAAAAACGGGTCACTGAAGAGAACTTGCCCTTTAAGTATGCTATATGTTGCTGTTCCGAAATGACTTCGCGATAGTAAATTCCTCTGGGGTCCTAATTGATCGCTACAAATTTTCATTAAAATTGCATCTTTTTTTCACCGCTATTGCCTATGAATTCGACGTTCAAATTGCACATGCCCTCAGCGAACTCGTATCGCGCAGCCTACATAGTCACAGATGACACTTTTGAACAATGTTCTGCAGTAGAAGCAATTTGTTTTGTTTTTTTGATTGCCGATAAAACATGTCTGTCATCTTTATTTCATCGACTTATTATTATGTTTGTTACATTAAGTCATTCGATTCTTGCAAAATATTGGTCAGCTTCCACCACATCCCGCTGTTTCTTGCGATCTGAGGCTACTGTTCAGCAGTTATTGCCAGCGATTGTTTTTATGAAGTCTTGCTATGTCTTAGGTGGTCATGCGGACAGCAGTTTAATGTCACTTAGCTAACTTATTTTGTTTCACAAAAAAAAAAAGGTGCATAGCTCTATCCAGCTATATCTCCATCTACGAAAATCGTCGTTCATCAGAATCGCCTCTTCACGCTACGTGCACTTTGACAAAGCGCTGCAGCTAGTTCAGAAATCTCCATCAGTACATACATCCAAAAAAGTGCACTTTTTATCGAGTAGTTCTCATATTATTTTCTATTCAGTTCAGCATTTGAATGCCGAACGTTTCTTTTTTCAACACTTTCAATAGCCCCCTTCTGTGGGCTTCGCTGCACTTATGTCCGTAAATATTCTTTTAAAAGAACAAGATCTGACATACTGGCAACAGCGAAACAAAGAATGTTGCTCTGGTATCTTCGGGCAAGGGATCGACCTTTTAAAATCTTATGCACATTATCTACTCAGAAACGTTTCAAGACGGGCTATAGGATCCCATATGTATGCTTAAAAGTAAAAAATTTGTGCAGAAAAAAGACACAGACATCTGCGATCTTTTGCGCCTACGAAATTATGTTACTGCATTATCTCGAATGAAGCCGCAATGATTGTCAGATTAACAGCTATCTAGATTTACGTTTATTCCGCATAGGTGATGTATTGAGCAAAAGGTATTTTTTCCACTCTCCGCTGGGTGACTATTTTAGTATGGAAACTTGCAGTTTCCAGGGAGGGAGATAGGCTATTTTTCCATCACGCTCAAGAGGGCCCGCATCCGAGATAATATGCTGTTTTTTTTTTTGCAAGTTTTTTTCATTTGATGAAAAGTGTGGCGTTTTGCGTTATCGAGGCATTTAATAGAATGTGGACTGCTGCCACAAAGATTGTTAGTACGACAACAAGATGACTTCCATTAGCAGTTTGCACTTTTTTGTGAGACTCATCCAAAACACGAAACTCATTAAAATATGAGGGAGCTTATCACCGTTCCTCTGCGCATAACTGCGCAGCTTATTTCGTGAGTACGCAGTTAAAACATTATTTTTGTTTTGCTGTTTGTTGTATAGAGGCAGGCACTAACTTGTTTGGTAACTCCTCTACCAATTCTGAATTCATTTTGGATATCGAGTTGAAGTTGTTTCTCTCGAGGTTCGTTGTTGAGTTACAATAGTGTCTTTTAGACGTTTAGATGACGTTTCACACATTTTGAAAACTTTTCCATCAAATTTATTTATCGTCGTAGCTTTAAGAAACTGCTTTGGCTTCTACAAATTTCGTAACAACTGTTTAATAAGAAAGACGGTCTGCGGTAACGTCGAGCACAGTTCGGGTGGTGCGTTTTTCGATTTATGCAATGCGTTCACGAATGAACATTGCCACCTTGTTGTTGGATCGTTGCAGAATGCACATTACATGAATCGGATTCAGGGTTGTTCCGTAGAGATAGCCTTAGTCACTATTTTGATGACTGTGTGGAAGCTATTTCGATGTTCAGCTGAGTATATCTTTTCATAGTTTTCAAACTTCTGGGAGAGCATTTTACTAATGTGTAGGTTTATTCTGGAATGAAGATGTGTTGCTGGGTGAAGGTCTTCATTCGTGGTAATATGGCATGTTCAGAAACAATCTTTGATAAACTGCGAGTGCGCAAAAGAATATGAGAGATTTCAGATGTGTCCATTTAAAGAGTGCTCCAGAAAACCGTTTCTCAAGTACACGAATTCGTTCGTGAGCGATGGGCATCGATTAAATGACCCTGGTAGCTGTACAGCATTACAACTTAATTCGTTATCATCCAGTTGCTAGAAAGATGTGGTTGTAGTGTTCGAAGGTCGCATAGTAGTATTTTATCATACCTTATGCACGCCTGTCGGTAAGATCTATCGTTTTTTTTTGTTCAACCTTTGAAAATTAGCGCACCAGCTTTATGTGCAAGCAGTTGTTTCGGCAAACAAAACGATTTTGGTATGAGAGTTGTACTTAATTAGCAATTAAAGGGATGCATAATAACTTTCCTATCTAACAGGGATGCTTTTTCAAGTAAATTTTTTATCAATGTTCACTCGTAGCAAATAGCAGAAAAAGAAAATTCAAATTCAGAGGAATGCGGCTGTAGAAGCATATTAAATTTTGCTTCAGCAAGCCACTTCTATGTGAAGTAATTTCGACATAGATATTTTTGAATATCGCAATGGACACTTTTTTGAGAATTACCGAAGGCGCATCCTATTAAAGAATACATTACAATGCTTTTACATATTTTATATCGCTTGGGCACGAAAGCAATGGCTCCGTATTTGGAACGCCACACCGTTAGAATCGATTCTATTTGCAATGCGCGACGCAAATTATCCGTTTTCCGAGTGCTGCAACCGTCGCAGCAGCAGCTGCTGGCTGTAGCACTCATAGGGTCTGTGCAGGCAATAAATACAACCACTGCTTGCTGTTGTCGTTATCAGTTGTTGTTGTCTACTCAGAACTTGCGAATGAATGCTTATGTGTCACGTCGTTCAGCCGCCATTGCAAGGAAGCAAACGAGCAAAGAGCCGTTTCGTTCATGTTTCATGATTGCAGAGTCCGGCAGGAGTTGCCATACACAGTCGTTAGTGAACTTTTGCAGCATCCTATGTGGATTGCATCATGTCGAGATCTTACGCTTTTCAGCTTGTTTTTGCTTAGCTAAGAATTTAATTTGGGACCAGTAACTTATGGCACACTGAGCGGATGGTTTGAGCGAGAGCCGGGAAGTAAGGAAAAGATACTACGTATTATGTGGAATGTTGGTAACCTTCTCAGAAATTGCGGAATGTTGGTAATTTTCTTGGAAATGCCTGTGTGTTTACTGAATACTTGTTTTTATACGATGAGGAGAGAGGGGAAGGGGGCGAGGAAATACGAACCTAAAAACCCAGAAAGCATACAAACAGAGCTCATAACATCAGGATGAGCAAAAATATTTATCATTTGAACAGCACAAGCACAGAAGTTCTTTCGGGAGTATAACGCATTTAGCAACTGGTTTACTCGAAACGGTGAGTGTACAAACAGCATGCGGCGGTATGTTCGAAACAGTTCTAGAGGCGAACGAATTTTTAACCGAGTTTAGGGTAGAAATTCAACAAAGTGCCTAGTGATAGTGAACTCTTGGCAATTTTCGGTTACCAGAATGCAAAGATATTAAAAGTATCGGAGTAGTTTTCAGTGATTCCAAAGCTTCACATCAGATCTAGTTCAAGATTATGCCGCGTAAAACATGAGAATAATATTCGAGAAGAGATGTGAGTAAGTCGAAAATGGTTTCCTAACCCATGAAGTTGTTCTGAATTGCTCGTAAAATAGAAGTGGCCGTTTTGAAAACGCCATTAATAGTTGATTCTTTACGGAACACCTCGATGGAAAAGCTCCTTAACGAGTTCCTTAAGTTCTTAAGATTGAAAATCTGAGGGAAGAGAAAAATTTTAAAATGGGCTTACAAGTCGATATGGGTGAAAGTGCAAGTTGTAGTCATGCCTAAAAATTTGGAATCTAGTAAACTCATGTCATTCGTATTTAGCCAGTGTGTAACGAGCGGTACTTTTTTTTTGATGTGAATGCCACATATTACACGGTCAACCAGATAGTTCAAATTACGCTGAAGCGTCATAAATTTGGAAAAGTTTTGCAGTCTTTAAATCCAACGAACAGCGTGCACGTACTTGGAACACCGTTCATCGATATTGTTTCATGATCATCAACCTTTTATGATATCATTCAGATACAGCAGCAAGAAGATAGGGCCTTTGATTAATCCTTTCTGAATCATCATCAACAGCATCACGCGGGCGGGAAAACGAACAGTCGTAAGAACAGATCAAGGCACACATTGACTTCCTCTTGAAAAAAAAAAGCAAAGGAACTGAGTTCATGAATCTGAAGGGAGGTGGGAGAGGGGAGGGAACAGGAGGAGGGACAGGATTGAAAAGAGTAGCTTACAACTAGCAAGTTCACAAACGCTGGAAAAGACTGAAATTTTTGGAAAGTTTTTGACGTATCGTCAAAAACTGGAAATTTACGGCGCATCTTTAGCACCTGTGGATCATAAAGGACTTTTTTTCATGTAATTTCAGTAGTTTTGAAACCCCTTTAGGGCCAGTTAATCGTGGCCCGCAAAATTTTTGTCAAAAATAATGAATCGCGAACGTTGGGCTAGACATAATGAGTGCCTTGCAAAGTCTTCGAAAACTGAGGGAAGGTTACCGATGGTGATTGGAATGCATTGCACGCGTTTCAGTTCTTGCGCAACTGCTATAACGATGTTGCACAACTCAAATTTACCTCTTTCATTTCGGTTTAAAAACGTCTCTCTTAAGAAGCATTTTGGAACAATTTGTTGAGTAACTGCAGCCAGCGCAACTCGATGCTGCAGAGAATGTTTTCAAGAGTTTAGAGGCTATGCTGAATTGCAGCTTCTGCGTCGAATGTCATTCAAACGGCTTAACTTAAATGTGCTTCTAAAAATGGAAGATTGATATTTCACATGCTAAACACAACGTTTTTGTCCTTCAAATGGCTCACACAGAACAGCTTTTGTCCAGTTGAGTTGATGCATGCGAACAATGCATGGTATGGCTTGCTGTTTGGCGTTTCGTACAAATTCCACTTTGTCCTGAAATGATGCTGACGCCTTCAACGCCTTCCGCCCATATTCTGCTTTTTTAAAATTGTTTCATATATAACTTCTTTGTAACGCTATATTCGCGGTAGTTTTTCGTTATTCTGAAATTTCACACCGAATGACGAGATCTTATGCTGTTTTTTTCCTCACTTCACTATGATGGTGGTGTAAAGAGAGTGACATCGTTTGTTGAAATGTTCCCAATCGCGATATACATTTTTTTTTTCCCATGTCGCATGCTTCCTGCCTAACGTGAGTGCCGAACACAGGCAGTGATGTTACATAGGCTGGAAAGCGAATGCCAGAATGTGGTCAATAAGCTGACTGCGAGGGATGAGAGTGTGCTGGGGAGCATTTAGTGCGAAGCTGTCGTGCCGCTAATTCACGATAACAAACTAAAATCACCGTAATTTTCAAATGATGTCTTCTCTTCGGCCTCATGTCATTCCATGTCCGATCGTTTACACTTATCATGGAAGCAGATTATATTAAAACACGACAGGCTTCTTCATGAAGCGTAATTCCTTATTCTCAGCTTATTAACCGTCCCGCTTATAATAAGCAGGTGCAGTTGGTATTGCCCGTGTAGTGACATTATGCAGATATGTTGAGCAGTACTTTTTCAACGTTTGCTAGTAGCTAACTTTTTTACAACTTGACTCGAACCGGAATCTAATGGTTCTTCAGAACTGAATGGTTGCTCAAAACCAGTCATATATCGCGTTGCTGTTCTTCTCTGAACTTTCGCATAATTTTGTCGGCATTTTTTGCAGTCGGTTTATGCAGCCAAATCATTCAGTTCGCTTACATGGCGGGAAAATTATGTGAAAAAAAGTGTTTCAAAACAATAAACTCGATGTGAGAGTTCCAAAATAGGAACAGCCCTTCGATCAGCCTAGCGAGTGATATAAGCACAACAGAATCCAGCCTTTTCGCTATAGTTTTGACGGCATTTTGCAATTGAAGAGCACGCCAATAGAAAGAAAGTAAAGCTGGCAAATAAGTCATAAAAATTTGTCGGTCATCACGAAAATGAAATCTTCCATTCAATTTCAGCTCATCAGTTAGGGGAAGTTTTGAAAATAGTTGAGGGTGAAATTTCGGCACGGCATATCATTAAACTAAATCCGCGTGCTGTCAAGTGGTCACGCATAGGATTCGGTGTTAGTCGGTACGATTTTGGCACAAAGTGACGACTGTAGCAGGTGCGAAAATCTATATATATATATATATATATATATATATATATATATATATATATATATATATATATATATATATATATATATATATATATATATA
>JPKZ01001948.1:853703-917452 GCA_000803305.1 Toxocara canis | reverse complement strand
TATATATATATATATATATATATGTATACATATATATTTATATATATATGTATATGTATATGTACATATATGTATATAAACATATATAGATTAAAAAATAGAAGAATATTGCTTTACGTTTCACTCATCTGTATAGCCCATTGGAGCGCTGAACTGATCCGCGTAACTCACTTGCGCTAAGGATTCACATCTTATCTTGTTCAATTCCGTTCCGCAAATTTTAACGTTTTATGGCGTCCTTCCTCTCATAAATTGCGCTATTCATGTATACTGAAATGGGCGATACCTTATCATCAAGCGTTACCTGCATTCGAGCTTGGCTTAAAATTCTTGCTTTCCCGACGTCCTTAATTTATTGCGAAGATTTTTAAAAAAAATTTAGTCTTCTAGGTCGAAGATGGTTGTATTTCTTATTTTTAAGTCCCATCAAGGTGCAGTTTTTTTTAGATAATCTTTTTGGACATTTGGGGTCTTCGTGCTTTCTCACGGAACATGCGTTTAACATGCGTCGTCTTATGAGATCACTGCCCGTAAACATTTTAAACTTCGATGCAACTCCCTTGTAACATCGCTACCATCACTCTTACATTACTTGAAATGGGGGGCAAAATGATGTGCCCAAGAAGAATCCACAAGTTCACAATGTCGAAAGTACTATAAAGGCGCAGCACAAAAAGTCCACCGAGAAGAGTATACAGCACAAAAGTAGTGCTAATCAGAAGTATGACGCACTGAAGAACAAGGAATGTACACAAAATTTGTTCCTACTAGTTCGACATTATCCACATGAACAATGTTATGCGGCAAAATGCAGACAGCATGAGCGGAAATGCAGACAACACTTGTTGGCAGCGCACTTTCGGGTCCGCACATACGCAGCCAATGACAACACCATCTAATTTGTGACAAAACGTTGGAACTTCCGGCGTAGAAACGAGCAGAAACACGATCTTACCGCCTAGGTGGGCTGCACACAAATCCGGTTTCCGTACGCGCCGCATTTTGCAGCCTTCTGCTGTTCGCGCCCGCCTTTGTCAATTTGGCGTGCTAGCACGGAAAAGTTTTCTTCATTTGTAGTCATTGCTTTTTGAAATCAAACCATAGCAAAATGGACAATGAAATGGTATAGCAATAGCATAGTGTTGTTTGTAGCATAACTTTGCATAAAGGGCGTAACCATGTTTCTTTAGCACGGGGAGGGTGGAGATGATGAAGGGAGGGCACTTGCCGTTGGAATAGGAATGGTTTCAAGCATTAGCACTAGAAAAGGCGCATTGGCTCATTGAGATGCTGCTGGCTTTTGAGGCCACATGCACTTATCGCTGCTCGTTTGTACAATACGTCATCCATAATCGAAGCAGATCTCTCGACTGTCTGTCCAGCTGTTCGCATGCGCAAATGTGCGGTTATTTCACTGCGCCTGCAACACCAGCGATAAAGCGTCAACGTCACACATAGAAATCCTCTAATGCTCCTCTCCTCACTTCTCTATCCATCCGATCGATCGCTCGTTCCACCCAGAACTGGAGCAACAGTCAAGGAAATCCAAACAAGAAGTTGTAGTAATTGCTCAGCAACTCGGGAACGTTAAAAAAAAATGGAATTTCATAGAAATATCAAGAACGTAGAATTTCAGTCACTTTCTGCGCCTAATGCAGGCGTTCATCGCATCAAAAGCTCCATTTTGCGGTCAGTAAGACTGAGAAAACTGAGGAAATGAAGGTGACAAAAAGTTGAATTGCAAAATTTTTTGCCTGATAACTTCTAAGGTCTTAATTTGGACAGCCAGCAATTCATTCCCCATGATTCGTAATTTTTTGAAATTGTAAAGAAAATTAGTCGAAAATGGCAGGAATCATCTACCAGTTGGTAGCCTTCGAAATCCGAATTAAAAAAGCAAAATTCTCACCAAAATTTCTCTTTCAGAAAATGATCCTGGGGAACAACAAGGCAGTCTTTTTGATATGCACTCTCCTTAGCTTTTCAACCTTTTTTTGTCCATGAGGCTTTGCCATTCTTTTTGGAAAAAGCTTTTTGCTATTCGTCGTTGTTCAGTACAGCCGAAAATTTGCCTTCGTCGGAATGAAGTAATGGCAGCTACTTTGGCTGGATGTTTCAAACTCAGGCTTCTCGTTAGATAGCACCACCTTAACCGGCGTGTAAGTGATGAGCACGCTTTCAAGCTCTAGCTTTCAACCGCTTGCAATGATCTGCTGTTTCGCCCCGGATGTGGTCGACACTGCGGGTCCGTTGCACGAAATAAGCAGTGTTATGAACAGCTCCTGACAGTTTACGAGCAGTGTTTATCGTTGCGATAGTGTTAATGTGGTTTTCGCTCACCTCATCGAGAAAAACTTGTTCGAAGACACCATTGAGGCAGATGTATGCGAATGCAAAGCTCGAACGGTTAATGTGGGCGGGCATTCTCACAGAGGCACCTGCTATAGCCCTTTTCTGTGCTTGTTTTGCGTTTCTTTCTGCCGCTTACTTTCCTTGGCATATTGCGACTCTAACTGGTTTTTTTTTCTGTTGTGCGTCACTCGTAATATACGTTTGGGAAACAAATATGAATTGAGTTTGTTGAAGTTTTACCAAGTTGGTCAAGATGAGTGATTGAAGCATCACAGATGGGAAAAATTTGGCGACTTGATGGCAATGTTAAATGATGACAAATGGCTCGCACGGTGCTTGCTTAATATCTCAATTTTTCGATGGGAGTGATAGGAGGAAAGGATAGAATAAGGGTCAGGAGACTAAAACAAAGTTTATTGCACCGATTTCATTTAGTGCTACGGACTGAAAGCTTATCGAACTACTTGGCTTGGACGACGCGGCGTTTCGTACTATTTGCTTTCGATTCAGCCACTACTGTTTGGCTGTTATCACCACTTGTTTAACTCACCTTATCATGACATTGTTCGGAAAATGATGGAGAGAGAAAGTAGAGGTAGATGATACCTTGCGCGCTAAAGTGGCAGGCCTTACTCAGTTAATGTCATTGGACATGCGTGCATCGCATTTGAGCATAAGCCTCCCGATAAATCTCACATAAAGCTGTCAAAGCGTAAAAGTAATAAATTTCAAAGTTTGAATTATGCCAAAAATTCATTGGGATCTTAGAGCAGTTAAGAGCTTGTCAAAATCCTCCTTGATATGAACAATATCTCTGGCTTGCATATAAGCGTAAGCCTGCAGAGAGGCCTCACAAAAATGCTGAAAGCAGTAAACGTCAGTGGTTTTTGTTTCTTCGCGTTGCTTGTTTGGTTGCTCCACGGGTGGGACTCATTCCATCCTCTCCAGAAATGCTTAACTGTTAAACACGTAAGGAATGCTCGACTACACCATCCGACAACTGGAAGCAGAGATGCTGTGCGATATGATTAAAATTTTTCTTCTCTACGTTAAAGTGACCTTTCCAAACTTCTAAGTCCCAGTGAGATACTCAGTAAACAAAAAAAGTCAATAAATGAAGCATCCATTCGCTACAGTATTACTCGTTTGTTCCCACTATCTGTTGAAGCATAGAGGCAGTTTTTGCTTAATTTTAGCGTTTTTTTTTTGCGGCTTACTTCGTTCTCGAACAAGAAGAACTGCAATTTTGGAATCTGATTTGTATAATTTTTCACCCTTATGAGCTTAGTTTCATTTTGGTTTGCCAATTTTTTTTTCGAAATAGTTTCAAACTTTTCAGTAAACTTTATTTTTCTAATCACATATCATGTGATATGTGAAAGAATTATTGAATTGCAAACCGAAATGGTAGTTCTCGAAAGGGCTATCAATCAAACTTTAAAAGTGAAAAAAGCGGCCGTATCGAATGTTATGACTGTGTTTACTGGCTGCCACCATTCGAAATTTGGTGTTTTTGGCGTTTTTCAACACGAATTCACGTGATGCCATAAGCTTTTACTAATGACCTACGTTTGCACGCCTTCAATTTGATCGATTCATTTCAAAAAACTTGAAAAATAAAAAGTTCGAGCGTACTTCTATTTCGCGGATATTCAAAATTTTTTTCCACCATATTAGCAGTCTATTTTGGCGTGAATGTGTTTGCATTAACGTATTCCTTGCGACATAATGAATTTTACCAATCCGGATTCCTGGTTGTCGTTTGGGTGCAGAAACGAGTTCTTCCTCATAATGAATATATCTGTGCAACACAACAATATCGCGACTCGTCAAAAGCCAGCAGTATATTTGCCCCGAATGTAGCATTCATTCACATCACTTCGCCATTCGTTGTGACCGCAGTTATAGTTGTAATTAATAGTTTCGTTTTGCATTCAAACGCGATATCATTATAAAGCGTGCGGTGATTGCTCGGAACACTAAGGCGGACGGACGGCTCTTTCTCGTCATTCCTATTGCGTTTATGCAATCGCTTCACATATTGTCAGCTCCCATGCCTCGTCACGCTTTTTCTAAATCGCAAAAAAAAGTGTATTCTTAAGGCCCACTAACATAACTCCACTTTTCTTCTATCCAGTCACTTTATGTCGTATTTTCTATGCACTCAACGGTGACCAGTGGTGACGCTTGCCGAATTGTTCACTTCCGTATATGTCGTTCAGTACATTGTCATAATCCAGTTACTGACGACCTAATAATCGTCAGTAAATAAGAATTGCTATTACTTATAGTCACTGGAGTTTTCTCAGTTGTAACTGTCGAAAGTATTAGAATTAAGTGGCGTATTATTCGTATTGCGCTACCATTACAGAATTTATGGTCTGTGAGCAGATATGTTTTGTGCAGTTGCCATTTACGTGACAATGTATGGGCAATAGATTTTACGTTTGCTTAGCAACTAATTAGCACCTTGGATGCGTGAAGAGGTCATTTATGCGCAGGTACATATAAATTGTTAATATGGTGGACGTACGTTGTTGACATAACGAGAAACACAACGCGTTCGTTGCTTGCAGGTGTGAGCAAATTCGCAACATTGGGTGCTCGTTTTTGCGAACCGCTAGAGCATTCGCCCTGCAGGGGAGACTATGGCGAGTCGTGAATGGCAACCGCATAGTTCCCCTGCAGAAACGTTAGCCAACGAGCGCAACGACCCATGTTGTACTTCCTTCTGAGATACGATGGCCTTCTCATATTCTCAACTTCTGCCGCTGCTTCTGTGTTTCGCGCTCGCTCTAACCATGCAACATTCCGCTAGCGGTCGTCACGGCATCCGTATCAGGCACCTGAATCATCAAACGCATGATCGTTCTTTTGCGCATGATGTGTCCAGCGCCAATCCAATGCATATTCTTTTTCCACTACCCAAGAAGCGCGGCAAGCCCGAAGAGAATCCTTTCGGCATAACAATGGATCTGGCCGAGCCTGTCGTCGACATCGCTATCGAGGAGGTGTATCGGCGTCAGATTGTACCTCTTGGCTCGTTGGTGACCCACTTCAAGGACACCCAACTCTCCGACGCCCACGGCCCGAACGTGGCGATCAACCAGCTCGTTGAGGGCAAACTCGACTGTATCATTGGCTATGCGTTCGTATACGCGTTAGCGCCGGTCGCGCGTATGTCACCGTACTGGAAAAGCGCCACTAACAACGGCATTCCAGTGATTACTTCGATTGGACTTACGTCCAACTTAGACAACCGCACTGAGTATCAACTAATGACGCGTATCACGAGCCCGTATAAGGTGGTGACACGCGCTGTTACGAAAGTTTTCGATAAAATGCAATGGCTCAAAGTAGCTTACATTTTCAACGAGCAGCGCCACGGCAGTAGCAACACGGGAATTCCATACGGAGAATGTTATCTCCAGATGGCATCACTTCAGCGTCTCCAGTATAAAAAAAACAGAATGGATCACAATTATTTTATGTTTAACGAGTTGAAGCAGGATCGTGACGTATTGCGTGATAGTCTCAAGAAGGCCAGTGCGCTCAGCAATGGTTAGTTCCTTGTTTTCTTGCCTTTAATCTGTCGCTTCATTTTTTTTCCGTCTAATATACTCTTATTGTTGCTGCTTTTCGGTCGTAATATATTTGCTTTTTAATTGGGTCTCTTTGCTTGAACAGCCTCAGATTTAAAGCTTATTTATGTGAATATCGTCTGCGTTATTTTCTCTATACGCTAAAGTATCGTCCGATCAGCGAGTTCTGTTTAAAATAAAATTTCGAAAGATCTGCGCAAATCCGTTGAACTGACAGGTGCACATCGCTATACTTTTCTCAACGCTTCTTAAGCATGCAGACGTTTCGGATAAAAACGATAGCGACTTGTCTGCCTTATGAATGAATAGCGGTAATAGCTGATTTTTTTTTTCAAACCAACAACAATAACTGACGAAATTTACGCGAATCTCGTTTCATTACAACAGAGAGGCAATGGATGTCCTGAAGGAATAACGTTGTGGTGGAAATCATAGTTATTTATGGTGACAACATTGACAGTTCAATGATTATTGCCACTCTTTTTTTTCTTCCTATTCGTTTTTCTTAACTCATACTGGCGTTTTGTCTTGGTTTTGCAGCAGCTTATGTTATTTAAATTTGATTTATATTGGCGAAACTTGCATCACGGTTTTTTTCTCCCAAAAAGTGTCGGATACAAAACCCGGAAGCCTATTAACTAAAATGATTCGTTTTTTTGTTTTAGATTATGGAGAAATGCATTCGCAGTGCGCCTTTTATACACTATTGTATCGGTCACATTCTGTTGCTATCTCGCCTTTCTTTGCTCTCAGCGTAATCAAAACGCTTTCATTGCAATCCTTGTTCCGTGTTTACTTGCCCATTTCGTTAATGCATTTTGCATTCGCTATGTCCTCATTATTTCACTTGTATTATTTCCCATTAGCATTTAGCTGTTTTCAAATCGTTTGCAATTCTCGCTTCTCCCTAATTCCGTCATATGTGCGCGCGAGAATAATTTCAAGTTTAACTGCTTCTATTCTACCACTGCAGAAGTTTAATCAAGCACTGCTTCTCTGTATTTTTTAGTCTTTTTCAACCTCCCAGATCCGAATAATTAAGATCGCAAAGTCGTATTTCATTTTCTTCTGCTGAATGGAACACTTGAAAATAAAATCGTTAGACGTACGCTTTTTTTTTTTCAAAAAAGATATAAAACACTAATAGAAGAATGGCGATCTTAGTGTTTGTTTTTTTTTTTTGTGAATTTAGCTTTTACTGTTTTGAATCAATCTCCTCCAAATATAATGAGAAAGTACCACTGACGCGCTGCTCTTCGAATGAGTGAGCTGCAAATTTCAATTATATGCACACGCTGTTGTGCCCTAATTACACCTGAAATTGTTTTCAACCACATTCGTCCTATTTTAAGTTTATTGAGGGGAAATGATAATATAATAGAAACAACATAGTTCAGCAGGCTAAGAATCTAAATTGGTGAAAAGCGTAGGCGTGTAGCGTAGTTCGCTAGACTAAGAATTTAAAAACGTAAGCTTGCAGTAGACTCGTTTCTACTAATGTGGTTTCGGCTACGCAGGTGCAGATACGGTTGTCGTGTAGTTCGCGCGCTGTGGAAGAGAGAGAAGATATAATGGTCGAAGAAATTTTAACCTCCTTACGTGTACTACTTTTGTGAAACGTAGAAGGTTGAAAGAGATGGAAAATTAGAGGCGTGATATATAGTGAGAAGGATTCTAATTCGATTTTGAAACCTGAAATCAGAACGCTGCAAGGCAAGAAGTATCTAAATTAATGTCGGGAATATTGCGAACCCTAATTGCGATAAATTGGCTAGTATTGCTAATCCATGCAGTTATGCTAACCGGGAAATGAGCAAAACCTTTTAGTGGTATTTATGTGCAAGGGAAATGGACTGCTCGAAAAGATCAACAAATGAAAACACTTAAACAACAAAATCTTCCTTTCGATGAGAGCAGATGTGCTGTTGTATGAATGTAGAAGACGACTGAATCACTTTCCCAAACACGTCAATTTAGCAGTTACGTTGCACGTTCCAAGATAATCTGTGCTGACCCATGAATTGGCACGCGCCGTAACTCTCTGCTGATCATGTGCCATCTGCTAGTTTTCTCGCATGGCTGCTAGGAGCTCCATGAGTAACCATTGAAAGAATTCTAATGGGGTTGAAGCTTCCTTGTACGATGTAAACAGTCGAAGTGAAGCTGGTATGTTCCGAAATGAAGTTTCGCTAACCTCTAGCTAGAAACCTTTGAAAAAGGAGAGAGTCGAAGTTGGAGTTTAATTGGGAACAATTATCGAATTTCTGCATATACCATCAGAGGGATAATTCGAGATAAAGAAATGACTGCATCCTCTTGTTTGCTGTTCTATGCAGCACCTCTCTAAAGCGGAGTGGCATGCTGCGCTCACTTAAACGTGCATTTAAGCAATTTTCTATTATGCACAACATATCATCGAATCGTAATCGTTAGTGGTGCTAGGTGAGGAACATTTTCAAGGCCGGAGACAACGACTGCGGATGAGAAGAAGAGGGGAAAGCAACGTCAACATGCTATGTGGAGGGAATGCGGACGCAAAGCTCGATGAAATGCCGGCCAGAGAATTTTCAAGATTTCAGTTCGACGTAGAGTAACTGATGAGCGCAAACTTGGACGCTGTCATGCCATAGCACTGTTAGTACAGAACGCTTATGTGACGCACTGGGGAGAGTGGATTTCATATGCTCTCGCAACATTTCAGCAGTTTAAATGCTTCCTACGTTATGTCGTTCAACAATCATTCACCATCGATTCATATGAACCGATGACTGAAACTCGAAATAACCGTCGTGGGTGGTCGTTGCGAGTTTCGTTTTGAAAGCTTTGTTCAAAAAGTTTTCATGCCGTTGTGCAATCGAAGGATATTTTTTTCGTAGCAGCATAATTTTTTCATGTCGTTAAAGGTTAATCTTCGCGTTTTTCTAAACTTGGAAAAGAACTATTTCGAGTTCGACTAATATGCATTGCGAAGTTGAAACTCCATCTTAATTCTTAGGGGCATCAAATTTAGTTTGTACATCCGTAATAACTCGACTTGCTGGTTTTTGCGTGTTATTTTGCTTTTTTTTTCTCTGACAGTTCTGCGTGCCTAAATAAAAATAAATACAGTGCGCAGTACGCGCCATCATTTAGACTGTTCATTCATTAAATAATTACCGTTAAGATGATTTTTTATAAAACGCTGTATACAATAAGGCTCCCAGTAGGGCTTCAGTCCAGTTCACTGCTTTTCTCACCATTTCATTATTCATCATTTCGATTGCCAAGTGATGGCTCCAAGAAACCGTTCCTTGTTTTCCAGCGAAATCAACGTTCACGTTGATTTCGCTTCTGCGCATCTTCACATTCCAACGGAGCAATTGATGTAGTGCATACGTTCACTGCGTGTTTCGCGCTCCTCCACTTTTCACGTGTGCATTCCGGTCCAAGAGTACGATTAATTACTTGCGCATCAAAGCGACTCTCTTCTGATGCATTAGGGCGACTTGCTGAAAGCTACCTCTAAGATATGCACAATACCGATCAAAAGATGTTTTTCGTTGTTTTCGTTGCTCTGTATGTTTACAGTTACTCAGGTATATGCTTATCAACTTTTCAACGCTGATTGTTTTACAGGCATGTTTTAACGATATATGGAAATGCGTTGATTTTTTGTGGGAATGTATTTGGAATTTTTCAGTCTGCATGCTTGCGAGACGGAGTTGGTCGGCGATTCTTAATTTTTTTAACAAAGAACGCAAAGAAGTTCTTCAGTTTCCATTTTAAAAGATGTTAAAAGAGGAAGACAAATATGGGGCATGAACTATGGGTTGTCAAAATCAACATCTGCCAAGAGTACTGTGAAGTAGACTTTTGAAAATTTTCGCCCTTTCACGCTGTAGCTGGATCACGGGCAAAAAGGGCAAAAAAGTTAAAGTTAAGCAGTAATGCAGAGCACAATATTGGAATATTTTCGCGCAGGTCTTGACGGTGAGTTTGTTTCGGGAACGGATTCCGAACATGTAGATATACTGAATCTACTTCCGGTAGGTGTCTGTCTCTTTTTGCCATAAATCGGAACCATAACGGGGAATGAAAATTGCAGACGATAATTTTTCGACTGAACTATCACACATTGATGAGATTAATTTTGATCGTGCTAAACGGTGCGATGTTACGAATTAACTTGTCAAAAAAGCAAACGCAGAAAGCGAGATGAAATTGGAGTTTTTGATTTGCTATTAAGCTGCTGCGTTCGGCATCGTCAATGACTTTCATTTTTCGGATAGTTCGTAGAACGTGTTCGGGATTCCGATTCAACGTTTGTTCTGTCTTGTTGGTTTCGCGCTTCTACTCCATAAACGTGCCACTAAGTAAGTGCTGTCTTCGCTTGCTGAGTGAGAGCACCATCGGCTTTGTTTTAATTGCATTGAGTTTCCTTCTGATGATGATTGATACGGGAGACTTTCAGTCACTACTAACGAAACAAGCCTTGCAAGCGGATGTACTCCCTAAATGACGCTCGCTCTTTCCAGTTATCATCTTGCGTACTAACAATAATGAGCATGCATATATCAGTAAGGTAAAAAAGACGCGGATAACAGTTATGGTTTTATTTCGACATCAGCCACTACGCTAAGCGCAAATCCACTTCGGGATAATAACGATAGTGAATGGGAAATGGCTAATAAGGAGGCGTTTCTGTTTTAATCCTATATATCTGTAGTGATTTATCTGCAGTGATTCATATCTGTAAGGATTTGATTTATTTTCTGTGAACATGAACATTTATAAGAAAGTACGTTGTGCGACTGATACCCTGTTTAGTGTTGCGGAGCTTAATCTGTTCAAAAGCGTTGAATATAAGTGTTTCTTCTGCAAAGTGACACCATTGCGGCAACGTTGTACGAACATCTCGATTACGTCGGAGACCTGTTCAATTAGTTTTTTGTAATCTTTGACTTGTTTTCTTTTTTTGAAAAGAAATTCCATATGAGAAACCGAGTGTTTTAGCAGGCATAAAATTGACCCCAATGAAAAG
This sequence comes from Toxocara canis, assembly GCA_000803305.1. Classification (NCBI taxonomy): domain Eukaryota; kingdom Metazoa; phylum Nematoda; class Chromadorea; order Rhabditida; family Toxocaridae; genus Toxocara; species Toxocara canis. The sequence goes on along the minus strand of JPKZ01001948.1, from coordinate 906,478 downwards.
TAGCGTTGCCAATAAGGTGAATAAATGAACTTTTCATCGAATCGATAATATCGTGCAAGAATAGAATCGAAGCAACTACATCACTTGTGGCAGTTTCTCACATGATTTTTTAAGTAATAAAACTAAACGAAGCGACTTCCTCAGCTTTTTTAACGGAAAAACAAGTTCCAAGTTCAAACATAAATTTGCAGCAAGTTTTCACACTCCGGATTATGGGGACTTTAGATCTGTTGAAGAAATCCAATCAAAAAACTGCATTGTTTTAGAGAAAGAAGAGGGGGGGGAGAGGGAATAAAAACGCGTTAAACAAAAATATGCATAAAGGTGCATTTTTCTGGGTGGATAGGCTCAAGCGGTGAATGATTTCGTTTAAAACGTAGCCATAGCCAGCAATCCGCTTCATTGTTAAGCTTTCCAGACATCAATATTAACAAAAGCATATTGCTATTTAACATTACTTAGCAAGGATTTAGTAGTCAGCAATTCAGCGCATTTTCCATCTACATTGTTGTATGTTGAGTTCGAAGAGAAATTCATTTTCCCAGCAACAATCATTTTTTTAAAGTGGGAGAATTAATATTCCTGAATAAATAATATGCCACTTCGTCTCGATTTCGATCTGGCTTTGAAATTAAGTTATCCTCTTTGTTAAGTCACCTCTTTCAAATTCTCAGTTAACTTGAGCCATTCTGAAATATGAAACCCTTGTCGGTACGTTAGCTCAATATTCCTCTTCCCCTGTTTTCGAATTCAGTTCCATGGTATGCTACCTTATATTTGCCCCTTCTCCTCCTTCTCAAACTCACTCCTTCCTTCAAAATCTGTCCTTGTGATGAATTGAAATGCTGACGTTTCCGTGATGCGAATTCGCGAATTGGATGGTGTCTTATTAGACGTTGAGTGATATCTATTTGTCAGTAGCGTGCACAGATAGCGTTGCGCTTAAGAATACGGCCATGACAGCTACGGCGAAGCAAGTTTTTTACATGTTTTTGCCCGTCAAACTGCGAGCCAATTTCAATAGCTGTATGTGCTCACATGAACGCTCTCTTATGAGATAGTCCAGTAATCCATTATGTTGTAGTTATTTAAATTTCCACGTGTAATTTTGAATTGTTTGAAAATAGTTGAACTTCAAACCTTTGCTTGGTATCCTGTTGGTTCTCATAAGATTGCCGAAAATGGTGTGAGGAAGAAAATGTCAAGCAAAATTCATGCGTACACATTGAGCAAAAGCTTTTTGTCTCATTTAAACATTAAATCTTGTCCAGGTAATTTTTAAAATATCCGATACAGAATTTTGCTGCACATCAAATGAGCCCACTTTTAAGATTCTGATGTTGTTATTATTGAGGGAATCTCTGCTTGTCTTCCAATGTTATACATGTGAGTTATACATTCTCCACTATGTCATGTAACCAGTTATTGCGCTACTGGATATAACATCTGACAGTGTGTGAGCGATGACTGAGACGCATTATGAAACAGCTGATCCCAGCCTAAGGTGTGATTTGAAGTGAGGAATAAACATTGCTATAGGAGGAGTAGAAGCTCTTTTTTCACTAACAGCTTACGATACTGGTAATTATCTAATATGTGATAGAGTAAGCAGTTGATAAGAGGTATCATGTGGAATCTGGCACTTCGATGGGACAGCCTGAAGTAAGCAATGATTAGACTTAATCGATCATCGCCAGTCGCCGTTCCATGATGAAAAATAAAAATATATTTTATTTAACAAATACGGTAGTATAAGTTTATTAATTAGTAAGGGTAGCACAAAAAAGCTCGCACTCGCGTGGCATGTATTTTGGAGGTGAGGAATTCCTATCAACATATATTTCAATGACTAACAGCAGATGGAATTGGTGAGATTACCTGTCAGCCGTAGGAGAGTAAATAACGAGTAAAATATAATGTTGGAAAAGCTGATAGCTTTATAAGATATTGGCTGGAAAAAATTTCACTGAGCTACATATCTGACAGTAGCCGGCGAAGAGATTAATGGGATTATTGTCTGACGCTTAAGAATAAAGTGGTTAAAATGAGATCATGCAAAAGAGTTGAGATGGTGCTTAAATATAGAGAATAATTGGAATTTTCATGTAATTGATTCGATGAAATCGATCCTCCATCTCTAAGATGCCATAAGAAATCGAGAATGACTTCTTAGTACCATACAGCAAGTTAGGCCGTGATCAATATATCAAACTGAAACTAGACATCCCTAGTTCATTATCATAATGAGGTACATGTATCAGCTTTCATTTTGCTAGGTTTCCTGAGTGTCCGTAGAAGACGTTGTAGGCAAGTACAGGCGAAGATAGATGAAAATCTTACAGTGCTTTTTTTTGTTTGTTGCATATTAGTATTGCTGTGTGCGATGAGTTTATGTTGTTTAACGATTGTTCGATTTGCCCGTTTCTCGTTTTGATTTTGGCGTGTTGAGTGGGACTTGAATTCGGGACGCAGTTTTATGAGCACGCGAAAGCATCTCATCGTGCATCCACCTATAACGTTTTGAGCATGCGCATGAATAAGTGCTATGTAAAGCGTTGTTCGGCATGCAGTGTTTTTTATTTGTCGATCACTGAAAACGGGGCACAAAGCATTTCCCGAATTTGTGCACTGAGATGCTACTTTTGAAGGCCCCAAAATATGATAAGACAGTTACGGTTCAATGTAGATTGGAAGTTGTTTATGAATGGCATAAGATGGTCAGCATCTATCCGCTATTACTGCGCCATTTTCATACTGTGAATAAACCTGTTTTGTTTTCTACGAATTTTCGGTGTATGCATTTGCATTTTCCAACGAAACTGCTGCGCATTTCGTGCAAACGTACCAACTGGTTTTAAACTCACTTTGGCTGGCTTTCCAATCTGGATAGTATGATGCAAATAAGCAATCGGAATGGAAACGAAAATATCAGCGATCTTGTTAGGGAAGAAAAATCTTGAGAGCTGGGCTCGTCTACCGCATACGTAAAGCTTGTAGAAACAACTTTGCATTGGATGGAGGGAGGAATGCGCATGTCAGGGTTTTTTTCCGACCTTCGAAGGCGACATGAAATATGAACCTGGCGGCATACTGAGAAAGAAAGGAGTAAGAACAAATGCCATATGTAACACTGGTATGAGCAGGACGGAAATTTCAAACAACATGTCGCGCTAATATGTGTGCAGCACCGTTCACTAATGTTAGTTTGTTTGTCATTTCAATAGTTGAATGTTTTTGCACTTTAAATAAATTGTTAAGCGTAATTTATCGGTCATTTGCTTTTAGTAGTGCATGCTAAGTTGATGCTGAGGCATCGTCGTATGATCATTTCAGCAACGAATGCACTATTTTTCGCTGTAATTTCAGATAGTTGCTCTCTAAGTGAGAGTTATGATGGATGCGATTATAATCGCTGCAGTAACAAGGGCATTTTTTTTTTTTGCTCAGCCAACATAGCAGTTGAGCTTTGAATAGAATGAATCATTGATACGAATGCTGCAAATGCATGGCTCCCATTGCATCCATATAAACAAATGACTACAGTTTTCATGATCTATCTATCGGGACATTTAACTATAAGAAAACTGCAAGCGTACTGTTATTTCATTCAGGTAGATCTATTTCACGTGGCTAGTGAAGGTTTGTTAAATGTTCCTGTGGAGCCTTGTACTAATTTTGCATTGTCGGCACCTTGTAATTTTCATCCGATTGAATTTGTCAACAATTGCTATACGACTTCGCTATGAAGCGGAGAGGTTTTGCTTTGCTATTCGTCTTGATCGGTGTGCATCGATCACAAATGGCCTCTACGAGGCTTAAAAGTGAGAAGAAAAATGTCTGTTGTCATCGTAATACTCAACACGGCGACTCTTAAATGTATTGTGCTGATAGTAGTCGTCCTGCAACAACCTCTAATCATATAAGGTAGATTCAGACCGTATAAGGCGCTATGATTATGGCTCAAGGAGCCGAAACGTCAGCATAAACCCGTTTTACTATCTCCCTCCGACGCATTATATGGTCTCAACTACGATTTACCTCATATGAATACCTTATATGAATATCTATCGAATATGCGTCTGCGAGACAACAGTGTTCTTAATTATATACAACCTAATCATAGTAAAGTAAAGCCATTCCATTTGTGGTGCAGTAAACCTGGAACAGCTATCACTCATCGACTACGAGTTCTTGTGAGTGAGACTGTACGAGCTCTTATGAGTGAGAATGACTGGTTGTACTGTGGCGCTTTTTTATAAGTGCCTTCAACATCGTATTTTCCACAGTAACCATTACAGTTTCAGCATTTAGTTTCCCAACACTTCATTTCTGCAGTTTGATGTTTTCCATTTTCTCCATTTGTTATATCCATAGTGATCATTTTAGTGCACGATTTCATTCTGAAAAACTCTCGAAACCGAAAGCTCAGGCAGAAATGCTGTTTTATATTTCCTCTGGGGGACCCAGAGATTACTTTCACGCCGGAATTTCTAGATGAGTGGTATGAAGTATCACATTGCTTTCAAGACTGCTTCGATGTGTAACCGGCATCGGAGTTTGAGGAATTTGGGAAGCGATGTTGCTGTTCGATGAAGGCTAGAAAATTTCGCTTCTAAAAGGTAAAAACAAAGCTGAGATGATGCCTTTGAGACCTTGATGGTGTGCTTTCCTTTAATGATCGTAAGGCGGTGAAATACATATGAGCCTTTTAGTCATACACAGGCTGTAATAGAGTGAAAAATCGCTTGCAATAGTTTATAACTAATGTAGACAGCCAAACAGCCAATGGATGCTTACTTTTCAACAACTTTTCACTTTTTGATCATCCAAATCGATAACGCTAACCATACTAAATCTTCGATGTCATTCACTGCCAGATTATAACCGTAAGTAATAATAAATCGATTTTTAAATGCGTTAACACTAATCAGCTCTCGTTTTGTTGTATTATGTAGTAAATGGCGGACATTTTACACATCGTGTGGTGCAAACGTAAGTGGTAACGCAAACAGAGGTTGAGGCGAGTTGATTAGAGAGTGGTTGGTTGCATGAGAGCCGACCATAGCGCTTTGTTCGATGTTGTCTTATTTGCAATGATTTATGCTTGTTTCGTGCGCTGAATTCTTTCTGCTTTCGGCTACTCTCGTAAGCATAGCTAATCACTTGAAAACGCATGAGAATGGAAGCGATCATGCGACAGCTAACCTCTTTCGGCAATCAAATGTATCAGTTTTATAGAGCTGATTCGTTTGCATTTAGTGCATTATTCGATTCCATATTGAAGTTTTGTGTCGAATGACAACTGCAATAGCAAAAGTAAGACTGGTATTCTTGTTTGGAAACCTCGAACAACTACGGCGTTTTCATTTTCTACCACGTCGTTTTTTTTCATTTCTGCTGATTGCAGCTATGGGTATTTTTATATGGGGTCGAAATGAATTTGTTGTTTGTTGATCTGTCAAGGATCGATCTGTTCGAATTCTTCACCCTTTTATATGAATCTGTATACTGTTCACCAACAATTTGCGCTGTGTGTATAAGTGAGTTCGGAAGCCGATCTTGTAGAATGTGACCACTTCGTAAGTAATTAACAGTTATAAAAAATCCTCGCATTTTTTGACAGCCATTTTCGTTTGTACTTACACTCTTTTCGTTAAGCTGAAAGAGATAATCGCTGATTTTATGAGACAAATGTGAACGAGGTTAACACTGCGTAAGTTGCTTTTTCACTCCATCGTTTTCTTACTGCTCAAAATCAAATAGTCTCAAAAGATCTGTTGGAGCATTTGAGCATTTGCGTGCAATAGCTGTTAACTTTACGGTTGCAAGCGCTTACTTTACCACATGAAGCTCATGCCCACTTATTCGTAAAATAATTAAATTCGAGAGTACATGCTGCGTAGATTCCAAACATATTTTGTTTTATTTCCACAAATCTCGACAGTTATCAGAAGTGTCTGCCTGTTCTCTTCTACGCTTTTGATAATTTGCAACGTATTTATACTCTTGTCGTTCAGATGTTTTGGAGCTGTTTTTACGAAGAGATTTTCTTATGATGCATGTTTTGCTATCGTCTACAGGGTAGACTCAATTTGCGAGGCACATTCGTTATGTTCATGAAATTTAGTATATGCAGTCTTACTCATACTGCTACTTGACCCATCAGTTTCTAATTTGATTTTACACTCGTCATTTTTAAAACATGATACTGAAGTTCGTTTCTATTCCGCATCCAGTGCCAACCTGATTCGATGTGGCATTCTTCGTACGCTGTTGAATACAGTTAGTGTGCATTTCGATATATGTGAGTGTGAATGGCATCAATTTCTTCAGTAGTTTTATTATTTTATCGAACTTTTAATATGTCAAGTGAAACTATGAGCGAAAAATTTCATTATTGCTCAATAATCCATATTTAGTCACAGTTTTTGATGCCGTATCGATTAAAGTATTTGTTATCGTTCAAAACATTTTTGGAATAAAACGTATAAATGAAACAGTCGAAAGTTTATTTATGGTCGTTCCTATGAGGTATATTCGAATTGAGATTAAAGGCTTATAATGGAGAATAGATGTGTCGTATTCAGTTTCGTTACTGCATGGGTGAATATGAATGAAAAAATTTGTGAAATATTAATCCAGCAGTGGTATCCATTTACCTTTCTGATTCTTATTTTCTCTAGCATCTGAGGCATTTCGTCTCTTGTAAATGTTAAGCTTCCAGCAGTTTTCTACGTCGACTTCCATAACTGCAGATATCATTATATAAAAAGTCAGCGTTATGCAAGTGCTAACAGCCGAACTTTTGCTTCTTTTGAGTGCGCAAAGCTAACACCCAGGCGAGAATTGAATTAAGCACCCTCTAGCCACGCCCAGAGCCCATAAGTTCTTCATTGAGCAACCCGTTTTCGATCAAAACAGCGAATTTCCGTTCGTCTTGTTTATTGCGCTAATTTATCCTCGCATCAGTTCATCGGTCCGTTAGTCGACATCGTTTGCGTTGCCATTCTTAGACGATTTCGTTATTGACACGCACGCCTCATTCTTTAAGGAACACAATTAAAAGCGCTCTACATATTTCTGAAATTCCCATCAAATACTGAAGTTTTGGCGAAGACGTCTAATGAGTGAGCTTTTCGCTCTAGATGAATTTTACTAGAACACCGTCTTTGTCGATATGCGTTTCTCAGCCACCACACACAATCGATTTCGCCGATTCCGATTTCACATTTTCCCTTTCCAAATAGCTTCACTTCCAAACAGTCAATTTTCTCACTGCTTTTTTTTGGAACTAATTCCCACGGCTTTTGAATGCTTCGGTTTCGTTTGTATGAACGTTCGTTGAATTTTTTTTTTCGTGACGTTGACCTGCTAGAGTGAGCATTGCTCGCCTTTGTTACCCTGCGCGAATGAACAACTCTCAGTGCCCCTATTTGGCGTTTGCTGTTCGTGAATGACTGCTAATCGAGGAAACGATGTTTGCCGGGTATCGCTGGGGGAGGATTCGCTGGGATGCACGGCACGGTTGAGTTCATTTCTTTGTGGCATTCATCTCTAGCTTCTCATCGTGGTGCCGCGTGAACGGCTCAGGGCGCATTATTTGCGAGCGAATGTGTTAATCTCTGACTGGCCGTTGCTTTCTGGTCATCCGTCAAGCTATCGCACAGTGCGACGTTGCTCGGTCGTTAATCTGTTGATCGCGTTCCAAGTTCAGTTACTGGCGTCTAATGCCACTAACGGTCGCTGTGGCCCAACGAGGAACGTTTGTCAACGGGAGGTGGCCAACGGAAAACGCCTCCTTGTTTTTGGACACTGCCAGCAGTTAATAGCTTCAACTCGGTCGGTTGACGCACGCGGCACGCTGCGCTTTCGCGACCGCGGCCGGCCCAACGGATAGCGCTGCAGCAGCGGAACGCTGTACCACTGCCGCCGCGTATATAGTGTACGCGTTTGGCGGGCCGCTGTTTGGTGCAGTAGGGGAGCCATATTTCCAGCAGCTAGCTGCGTATGTGTATGCGCCTGACCGCGTGCGTGTCTCTATGAGCCTGTCTTTTAATTGTGGATCCCTCGACCCACATTTGTTCCGGATTTTCCCTCGAGTGGTTAGTACCCTCCCCTCAGGACTAAGCGTCAGCCCCAACTCACCGTTGCCAACCGGTAGACGTCGGAGCCGACGATCGAAGGCATCGTTGCATCTAGCTGGTTTGTGCCAAGAAACGAGTATTCGCTTTGTGAAGCACCTTACCGCGCTGAATATTGGATGAGTGCTCGTGGTTTTTTGTTGTTGTGGCCGACTCATGCAAACAAGAACGACTGAGATGTACTTGTTGCGGTGAGCGACCAGTTCTGTTTCGGTATCTGTGGCGACCGCGTCAAACATCACCCGAAACGTATTGCGGCGCAGTGCGCATTAGTATTCCCGTGTTCTGAGCTGGTGGTGCGTTTATATCGTTTTGCTCGACTCGCATACAACCACACTTCATCGCGTTGCTGCTTTTGAGCGATCGGGTTGGTACTTGGCGAAACGAACTTGTGCGCTACACGCGCTCAAAATTCGCGTCCTGCAACGCGTCTACTGACGTGAGCAGCACGGTGAACGCAGAGGCGCACGTAGTTGGCCCGTACTGATCGACAAGCGCTGAATCGGCATGTGAGTGTTAGCGTCGCACGATGACACTCAGGCCGCTGCTCGATTTCACGAGGGTTTCGTTCACTCGAGCAGGTTTCCCTCAGCGGACTGGTCCTCAACGGTCCTCTGCGACGCTTCGTCGTCGCTTTCAGGTGCCGTTCTTGACTAGCCTTTTTGTGCTGTTTTTGGTGTCGTTAGTCGTACAGGCACAGCTACCATCACCCAAGACTATCAACGGAAGTAAGCTGCCTTTCAACGTAATTCTTGTGCTGCCCGAGAAAGAGTCCAATAATGACAAATTTGGCATCACGATGGACAAAGCGAAGCCCGTTGTTGACATCAGCGTACAGGACGTTATTAAGTCCGGTCGGATGCCGCCAAATTTCATCAATTTTACATATCATGACTCGAGGTATTGGGAGGATGCGATCCTCGCTGAACGTTGGTCTACAGTTGGGGTCGTCAACGCTTATTGTGCAGGACGTCTGGATGCAATTTTAGGATTTGCTGATAGTTACAGTTTGGCAACGGTAGCCAAAGTGAGTGCTGGATTCGGAAATGGTGTGCCGGTGATCACAACAGCTGGCATGACCTCTATGTTAGGTGCACAGAAGACCTATCCGTTTTTAACCCGTATGCAAGGAAGCTACCGGCAAATGGCAGACAGTATCTATAAGCTAATTGCATATAAAGGCGATCTGGCTCACCATACCGAATCACGCTCTGCAATCGAGTATAAGAATCTGATATTCATGTATCATGACAAGCGGCGCGCGGTCAATCGGCCACAGGCAGCTACTGGTGAACAGCATAGCGAGGACCTCTCGAGTCATTGTTACTTTTCTCTGTACGCTATCAAAATGTTCTTCACTGAGAAGAGCGTTTTCTTCAAAGAGGCATGGAAAATTCAAACACCTTCGCTGGCTTTCGACGAGGAAATTGAGCGTACTACTGACGAAGTGAAAAGTTGGCTGAAACTTGTTTCTGAGTTAGCTAATGGTATGTTTTCGCGTTTTTTTTTCTTTTCTTTTAACATTTTCAGTGCACTCAGCACCTAGCATTTCGGTGGTTTTTTTTTTTAAATGTAGCTTTTGAACGTGCTCAGAAGCATTCATTGCTATAACTTCATTTATTTTTCGCTTAGTCCCAGCACCCATCTGTGTTACGTAAATTTGCCCGTCATCATATGCATTGTCATTTCACGACTTCACTCACCTTTTTACACTTTCATCGTATAACTTGATTAGAATGAGTAAAACTGATCACGCTTCTTAAAACTTCTCAGCATCTCAACAGCACAGAAACAAAAATTGCTTTATGTGGAATTATTCTCGTAACCACAGTTACTGTTAACTATGTCTAACGCTAAATATACGTTTTCTGTCCAGTTGTTGATTAAGAACTGTACTCTTTTTTTTCTCCGTGAACTCGCAAACTGAGTCAGTGATAGCGAAATGCAAATTAGGTATATGCGCTCATTTCGCAGAGTTTGAGAAACGAAATTTCCATTCGCATCTAACAGAGGACGGCCAGTTCGGCTGCTGGTTTGTTGTTTTTAAGGACACCGCGCTTGGTGTGCAAAAATTTATTCGTCGCTTCGCTACTTGCCTCGTTATCAATCATTTTGCTATGCACGCAATGTCACGCGTGCAGTTGCAAGTAGTCGTTTATAGCACCTTTTTGAAATTTCATCATCTAGGTTCGATGGGTGCATCTGTCGTTTTCAACCACCCTACCGTACACTCGCAGAAATGCTTTCGCAAGCGCACCGTGGGGACGTCAATGTCGTGTGTTCGTTGCTTTCGTGCAACTGCCAGTACAAAATTCATGTTTTATTGCTGTAAATATTCTTGAATCCCAGCACTGTTAGCTTCTGTTCTAAAAAGCTTTAACAAAATGCTATCATCAAACTGTGTGCAGCGTATGAGTGCTGTGGGATTCGGCGATGTTTCTGTTTGGCTTGCACCGACAATTTAAGCAGGCAAACAATTTTACGGACACTTCATGTTGCACCTGCGCACCAATTAGTTATTTTGTTTGCACTATAACACGCGTACTGCGTACGGTTGTTGTGTACATGAGTGGGTGCCGTTTGCTTTAGTTCTTTTACTCCATAGAGGCATCACGTCTCAGTAGTAGTTATTAAGCCGTCCTTTTTGATCATCAAGCGCAACCGACACTGGTATGATCAAGCATGCGTAGCGAGGAGGCAGCCGCGATCATTTGTAGCCTGTTGAAGTTTTTCTATCATTAATGCCGAACTTCTGACATTTTAGCTGACGAGCTGTAGCTTAGATTAAGTTTTCGTTGAAAGTATTTCTCATCGGAACTACGGTGTTTGGAGCCTGTAACCTGGGCAGTGGCTTTTATCCGTTTGAAAGGCATCCTTTGCTGTCAGTGTCAATGTGTCGATCACAGCTGGCGGCTGATTCAGGGTGTGATAGCAATGCTGATGGGCAACTGGCGGTAAGTGGAGGTCTAGCGGAAGTGAACTGCAGATTTTATCTATCTTTCACATGTATGTTTTGTTTGTGTTGGGCATGGCGTAGCAAAGAACAACGTCATCGGTTGTCTTTACCTTCCTGCTTACCCAGAAATACTGTCGTCGCGTTCATGTCACTATCCTGTTTCTTCATCGCTTTAGCAGCCATACCACCCGTTTACGCTTAAGTCGGCTTAAAGGAGTAGTGCTGCGCATATGAAGCGCTCACTTCGTGCTAACGTTCTATAAGAGGAAAAATTTCGAAGTGGTAGGCTTAGTTCGAGCGATGCCCTTGCAAGCATGCTGCTTTTGCAGTGAATGTCTTCTATAGAAGTGCGTGCAGTGGTGCATAACTTTATGAGTACTCGTCTTCTCCGCAGATCTAGAACAAATAGAGAATTGTGTAAGAGATGATGTGTCACGTATTGCCCCTTGATTTCACCGCAGACAAAGTGTGGTTGATATACGAAAATTTAATGCACCAGTTTTTTCGGTTGTTAAAATTTTGGGCTGTGATTTTGTTGCGTTTGTAATGCCATGCGTTCTCTATGCTTTAAAGAGTGATGCGCCGAGCATCCTTTTTTTTTTCACTTTATTGAGCGATACCCATAAGAGGGGAAACAATGTAACCAGCTGATGGCTGGTGCATTTATTACATTTAAGCGTAGGTGTAATGAGGGACTTTTATCTGGTTGTGCATAGTTCGATCAGGTTATCGTATGCATAGTCGACGACTAAAATGCCAATGCAGTATATGAAATACAGTGGAGAACATATCGCCACTCATTAGTTCCTTCGAAGACGACGAAAAGGACCGATGGCTTTTTGTTGGTTTGACGTAAAACATGTCATCCATTGTCGTGTAGTATTTTAGCGATTCACTGTCTCTTGCAGTGCTTCAACAGCTTTTAGGTCGATAACGCATCTTTTCATACTTTGCCTCTGAGATGTGATGCGTAGGTCAGCGACTGTTTCCTTCAGTGCCGTCTCACTCGCACATTGCTTGCATTAAAATCGTCTCCTACCAGACGTATTTCTTGCCTGCATTATTATGCATCGTTTATACAAACTTGTTTTTATCAGCATTGAGATTTGTGTCTCTTTACTAGTTGTTTTGCTTTCAGCGATCCGAATGAACAGTTTCCAATATAAGAAAAGTGAGATTAGCGTATTTTTTTCAGTTTTTTTTCCTGTATGTCTTCTGTTTATTCGCGCCGTTTTCTCTGCGCTAATTGTGACAGGTACACTACAAACGGAGAGCTCCGTACCACTGAGCGTTATTTGTAGATTTGGTAGTTTCCATTCAATCTGGTTGTTTAAGCATCAACTTCGGCGCTTACATTTTTAAAAGAAGTCCTGCGGCGAGTGCAAACTACAGCGCCATCTCTAGTGTTGCTGTTGAGTTATCGCAAGCGAGCGATTTTTCATCTTTGTGCATTGGATATATGTAGCTGCTTCTGGTATACATTGTATTTGCTTACGGTTTCCGCATTCGACTTCAGCGCTTCATAAACTTGAATCGCTTTCACGGGTCCATTCGCTGTGGCGGTTGTCTTCTAATGGGCTCCATTCCGTTTGCCCACTGAACACCGTCTTTGCTTTGCTTGGCATAGCCTTTTCTTGCTGAGAAAAGCTAAAGTAAATAAAAAATCGGCGTTTATGGCAGAGTGGAGCGTTTTCTAACTTCAGAACATCGGCTGTAGTTTGCAACCAAATTGAACTTTTTACCCTCAACGAAACCCAAATCCACTAAAAAAGACTGTTTACGTGACACTTTCTTGGTTCTGAACGATGTTGATTCAGTGTGAAAAGATTTCTGGAGCGCCGATGGGTTCAAGTTGGGTCCCATTTCTGGACATGAAAGCGCACTGATAAAACTGCATCGATATTCATGTTGATTTGGAGTGCTTGTCCAGCTTAATGAGATTTCACCTTCTGTGGTGAGCTCTGTTGTTGTTCATGGTATTCGATGGCGAATAATGCTTCCTTGCACAGTGGCTCAAATGTTGCAAACTTTTGACGAGCGCTTTCGAGAGTTGTTGCATGTAATCGAGTGTTGTCTACATGCATCGATGAGCACGTAGCATTGGCGCTTTTTCGGTTGATGTGCTTCGCAGCTATTTTGTTGGTTATATATTGTTGCGCTCATTATTTACAGATCATCGAAGATAGCGTTCTGGGAATCTACGTGATATTCAAGCGTTTATGGCGTTCTCTATAATACATCTTATGCCGTCTCTTCGCAAACGTTTTTGGACGATAACTGTGAAGGAGGCTGACACTTAGGTTATCGACTTTTCCATGTGAAAATGCTACGCTTTGAACGGGGCTTATCCTCGCTAATGAGCTGCCTTTTACAATCGTCTGGTCGTCGCATCTCGCTCATAAGTCTCGTTAGTCTATGAATTTTCCTGGCCTTTCACTGAATGCGTGCATATATAAGAAATCTGAATTGACCCACCTCCGTTTCAGCATACCGCAATCTGTAGACCTGCGATTAGGAGGCGGATGTGGAGATTATGGTCCATGAAAACGAACTGTTGTCTTTCGGCGGGCCTTTTGGAATTTTGCGCTTTTTCAAAGCAGAGTTTGCAAGAATATCATTTCATAGTTTCACGATTGAATGCGCATGTTTCGGACTGTTGTTCGACGTTATGTTCGCAAGCGCTGTACTTGTTTTTAAAGAATTTTTGACTTGGAACTGCGATGATTGTGAGCAAGCAGTTGGAGGTTGTTGTGAATGTGCCCCAAATGACTGGGTGAACAGTCGGAACGAACACTGCTTTATCGCATGCATTTGCCTAGCGCCACTTTTGGCCAAATTGTTCGCCGATGGTCTTGTCATGCTTTACGCTCGCATTTTACTTCTGTTCGCAAGCAAGCCACCGTTGTGTTGTATGGAACTTTTTTTAGTTGAATGGCTCTGCCAGCGTGCGCCTGATGTCTTCGTCTTGTTTAGATCACTCTATGTCTTATGTTACATTACATCGACGAATGACCAAATTGGTACAAGAACTAGCATGCAGCGACGATGAGGCTTCTTAATTCAGGGCTCAAAGCACATGTACAACACGCAACTATTGCTGCTGTTGCCCGCTTCGTTTTTGTTGGTGTGCAAATTGCGCGAAGCCGGATCACATCGACTAGTGCGTTAATTGCTGAGGTGAATGAATGAAAAATTGAGGGTGTATCTGCCAAACCGAGAAGGGTCGATAAAGTTTTTGTGTTGTTGGTTATCGGCTGCTGGTTGCCGCTGTGATGCGCTTATCGCGGCACGAATAGAGAAGCATTTGCGCAAAATGCAGCGCGGCTCACATCAATATGCAAATCAGAAGCATCACATGGCTCTTTGGTTCAGCGCTTGACGAGTGCGTTGCTCCGCTAATATCGGCTGCTGGTTGCAGATATAACCTCTCCAATATAGAGAAACGGAATGTCATCACGGGCGTCGTTGTGCCAACTCCATCGCGTGCACAAACCATCGCTCTTTTCCTCAGCACTCCAGCAGTAACCGTTCGCTGCTCCTCACACGCAAACAAATGTGGCTGATGAAATTAAACGGTCTGATAGTGGAACACTGATGGATTGCATTAAAGTTATCCAATGATATATTGGAAAGAGCAGAATAATTTATTGATAGAAGAAATATTACGCGTTCACTTTTCCAGTGATTTGTGTTGTTTAAGTCACTTTGCTTTGCTTGTTGGGGCAAAACGTTCTGAAGAGGTCGGCTGCTGCACCGGTTGCGTGCACATTTTCAGTCGCCTTCCTTCCGCACGCGAATCTAATCCCTGGGGCAGTGCGGAGTTGCACTCACACTTCCGGCATTGTGTGCAATAAATGTGTAAATCTGATTTGAACATTTCACGGCTTTCCTATTCTTAGCCTATTCCTCTTTAGTTTGCTTCCATTAGTTACATCTGTTTTGTCGCTACAAAGAAGCGCAATATTTGCCTACGATAACTAAATAAAAATTAGTGGAGAACCGCATGAAGAACATTGATGCGCTGTGCATTTGTTTCACCACTGACGTTTAGCAACGAATTAAGTATAAGCCCCTTTCGACGTTTCAAGAAATTTTGGTCAGAATTTCTTGTTTAAGCTAAAAGTATGCAGCGCGGTCATCTGTTGGAGCGCAGCAACAGAAAAAAGATGCCGATTTGCAACGCTTTTGTGCGTTAGAGCAACACAAATTTCTGACTTTACCAAGAAGTTCTGACTAGGGCGACTGGAGTTTTGATCAAAAAAGACACCTACGGTTGCGTTTTGATGGAGCTGATAAAATGGGGTGTAACTTTCACCATAATATGATGACCGCATTGACTGATTATCTCCGTACTTTCTTTCTGTTTTCTGTTCGTTGATGTCAAAGTGGTGGTAGTAGGTTGGACGGATACCTACGCACGCAGACCGACTAAACTGTGAGATGTTCAATTTTGTAGACAAAATTGCCTATAAAAGGCTATCCGAAGCTTGAATTTTATGCGTTCCTCTTAGTAAGTGGAACAGTTCTAAGGATTCAGAATGTACAGCGCCACACATTAATGAGCACAGTGCGATTTTCAGTTTTGGAACCGACCCCTATTCCTCCCCCTCCCACCTTCTCCTCCCTCCCCCTCGCGGTCTGCTAAGTTTTTTTCGCGCTTTTGTAAGCCTTTTGCGTTTGTGTGCAAGCCTTCTTTTTTAAAATGTTTTAATCGTGTTATGAGCAGCAGTGAAATAGCATTCGTATATATACGTGCGTTTGTGCCCTATTGTTAAAGCTCCTCATCTCATCTGTAGGCGGTTGCTTAAATGTAGGTTTTGACCAAATATTTCGTCATCCCTAAAGGCCTTTCAGACATCGAATGTGTACCGTCGATGGTTGCTAGCCCGTTGTACCATGTCGGCCGTAGCAGCCGTCCAAAGTGGGCACCACAAGAATGGTTAATTATGCAGTGGTGGTACTACTTACTGGCTTTGGCCGTTGTGACTTGCATTGGTAGTAAATGATTGAACGGTCGTTGGATGAGATGAACGCAGCGCTGATGACGAATGAGTGACGAATACACTTACCACTTTGGTTTGGCATACTCATGGTAAACGTACTGTGCGATCGCTCACGCTGTGATGCAGCAGCCGAGTAGGGTGCACACTAGCGTAGGAAGGATGTGCTTGCTCAAGAGTGGCGTCGTTTCCAGCTAAACTCATGATAGGTGATTTGTGCCTAGAAAGTTTCTCCCTAATTTATAGTGAATGTTTAACCATACTTGGTGATTGCAATTCTTACCCGGAAGTACTCGGAAATGGCGGCCAGTCTCAAAGGAAGAGGGGAGGGGAAGGTTGAATTCAGTCATCAATTCGTGTTTGCTAAAATTGTCTTTTGAAGTGCGCTTGCACTGTTGTGGTTGTTTGAACTCTTCTTTCCTATGAGATACGCAGTAAGACGAACATTCGTGCTGCAACGGAGACACTGAGGAAATGTGATGGAGTAAGCGGTTTTTAAACAAGGCAGTATCATTCTGCCTTAGTATACCTCTTCCCTTCCCGTCCGCCTTCGTCTTCCCCTTCGCTTTTTTTTGCGGGAGGTAAAAGTGTGGAAAGCTTTCGATGCCGTGTGCAGCGGTAATCCCTGCATGATGATGTAGGAAGAGTCGTCGCCGATTACGGAGCACCAATTTCGCTTAGCAACGGAGACACTGAGGAAATGTGATGGAGTAAGCGGTTTTTAAACAAGGCAGTATCATTCTGCCTTAGTATACCTCTTCCCTTCCCGTCCGCCTTCGTCTTCCCCTTCGCTTTTTTTTGCGGGAGGTAAAAGTGTGGAAAGCTTTCGATGCCGTGTGCAGCGGTAATCCCTGCATGATGATGTAGGAAGAGTCGTCGCCGATTACGGAGCACCAATTTCGCTTAGCAACGGAGACACTGAGGAAATGTGATGGAGTAAGCGGTTTTTAAACAAGGCAGTATCATTCTGCCTTAGTATACCTCTTCCCTTCCCGTCCGCCTTCGTCTTCCCCTTCGCTTTTTTTTGCGGGAGGTAAAAGTGTGGAAAGCTTTCGATGCCGTGTGCAGCGGTAATCCCTGCATGATGATGTAGGAAGAGTCGTCGCCGATTACGGAGCACCAATTTCGCTTAGCAACGGAGACACTGAGGAAATGTGATGGAGTAAGCGGTTTTTAAACAAGGCAGTATCATTCTGCCTTAGTATACCTCTTCCCTTCCCGTCCGCCTTCGTCTTCCCCTTCGCTTTTTTTTGCGGGAGGTAAAAGTGTGGAAAGCTTTCGATGCCGTGTGCAGCGGTAATCCCTGCATGATGATGTAGGAAGAGTCGTCGCCGATTACGGAGCACCAATTTCGCTTAGCAACGGAGACACTGAGGAAATGTGATGGAGTAAGCGGTTTTTAAACAAGGCAGTATCATTCTGCCTTAGTATACCTCTTCCCTTCCCGTCCGCCTTCGTCTTCCCCTTCGCTTTTTTTTGCGGGAGGTAAAAGTGTGGAAAGCTTTCGATGCCGTGTGCAGCGGTAATCCCTGCATGATGATGTAGGAAGAGTCGTCGCCGATTACGGAGCACCAATTTCGCTTAGCAACGGAGACACTGAGGAAATGTGATGGAGTAAGCGGTTTTTAAACAAGGCAGTATCATTCTGCCTTAGTATACCTCTTCCCTTCCCGTCCGCCTTCGTCTTCCCCTTCGCTTTTTTTTGCGGGAGGTAAAAGTGTGGAAAGCTTTCGATGCCGTGTGCAGCGGTAATCCCTGCATGATGATGTAGGAAGAGTCGTCGCCGATTACGGAGCACCAATTTCGCTTAATGGTCCGTTTCTATATATTTTTGATATTTTGAACTGTCCTTCATTTAGGGGTAACGCTCATCAAAAAATATCTAACAGTTCGATTAAAGAGGGCGCTGTAACAACGAACCGTTAAGGGAATCCATGCGCTGCAGGAAGTCGACGTATGACGCAACCAGATTGAACAAAATTCTGTTGACTTCACCGTTCACCAGTCGGCACTGTGAGATTCCGGCAGCCTAAATTTCCCCAGAGGCGAAACGGCGAAATTAACGTTAAATCGAGTAATTTTGTTGATTTATGGCGGGATTTTTGCGCTCATTCTATTCAATGGCTGGTTTAAAATTTGGGCCGATTGCATTAGACAAATGTAAGCTATTTCTTGTTTAAGAATTGACTACCATTCAGTAGCGTTTTTAATGCTGCTTAGAGAGTGAAATGCGTTGCGTTTGATTTAGAAAATACCTCTGCGAGTTCTTTCGTACAGTAGTGTTAAAACTATGTGGATTCCCTTCGCTTTTCTCATAATTGCTTTTCTCACAGTAAAGTATTTTCGATTGCCAGGTTTTTTTCCTTCTTTTTGAGATTGGGACTTTTTTCCGAAAAATCAGAAATTCACATTTTTATAAATCTGCAGAAGCCTCGCTCACCTTAGCCGTCTTGTTGAAAATGGAATCATGGATATACGTTACGAATTCTCATTTTCGTCAATTTTAGCACCTCAGGTTTCTCTAAAATAAAGAAACGTTGTGGCCGATCATATTTCTGCGTCCTGCTGACATGAAATTACGTAAACGGGAGCGAAAAAATTGTTGGGATTCTTCGCATGCAGTAATAGCACATTGAAATCGATGCCACAGATATTGGTCTCGTTTCGAATCCAGTTCGTTGCGCAGGAAAGCGCTGTTACGAAGTGCCTTTTTCCGAGGTGAAATTTACCATGCTTAAAAAATGGAATTGTTAAGGGAATTTTTCATATCAGCCAGTGAAAGACGGACATTTTTTAAATGTTTTTTTTATAAACATTTTAAACATGAGTA
The DNA here is from genome assembly GCA_000803305.1 of Toxocara canis. NCBI lineage: Eukaryota > Metazoa > Nematoda > Chromadorea > Rhabditida > Toxocaridae > Toxocara > Toxocara canis. Next base: position 887,551 of record JPKZ01001948.1, on the reverse strand, counting down.
TTCCAACGCAGAACCTCGTCCTATCGATAATCGCAATTTGCACGATTTCTTTTTTTTTAAATATCGAAACCTTGCAATAAAATGCTTACTTTTCTTCTTGATGCGTTTATTAACGTGTATTTGAGTGACTTGTGAACGATTTGAATGTTTCAGAAATGAAGGGCCTAACGCTATACGGAGTATGTGTATTTGGGACTATGCAAAATGTGAAAGTGTTGGCTGTGTGAATGATTACAGAGGCAGACAACTGTCATCAGTCTAAGTAAACAGTGCGCTGACCTCACTGCATATTGTTTTTTTGTATATATCTTTTTTGCTCTCTCTCCCTCTCTCTCTCTCTCTCGCTCGAAGAAAGCACTAATTTTTCGTCCTCAAAAAATTTTCATTCGCTTGATAGCATTTTATTGTTGTAAAGCTTCACGGATGAGTCTTCACAGCATTTGCTTTCGCTGTTTTGCACTTATTGAACTTGGCACAACAATGAGGCATATGACTTAATTTTTTTGATTTGATGCGAGGCAGTGCGATTTCGTTGCAGAAATATGGGAGGTTGTTATGGGATGGAGCTCTTCAGTTGACAGTTTTGCTCAGCTTCTGCATTTTCTTGGTTCACCTTCGGCGCCGTCCTCTTGAATTGCCCTATTATTTTCTCAGACTTTCGCGATTGAGGTCATAGTTTCTGGAGAGTTAATCGAGCCAAAGTAATGCGTGCGTGGTAGGATTGTACCGAAATTCCAATTGAAAAGTCCAAGAATTCCCGCAATTTTGTGCGTTCCGGTTCCCTTTCTTAGATCTTGGCAGTATGCTCTGATTATTCGTAGAATTTCTGCTTCTTTCAGTTCCGCTGCGAAACACAGAAATTCTGATGCATTTCGAAGATATGATCCTGGCCTTGAATGGTACACGACATCGAGAAATCACAATCGGTGGTCCTTGCCTGAATGTACGTCATCATAGCAGTCTTTCATGGCTGCTTAGTTAAACGAAAAATATAAATTAGCCGACGCTTTCATCATAGGAGAGGTTTAGGGCAGAAATGATAGGGAAACTTTGAATAGTGCATGTGTTGTTCTTTCGCATCCTGTGTAACTCACAGTATTGCTTTCTGGTTTCGGAACTCGATTTGTCGAATGAGGATCTCAAAAATTGAGGGAGGAAGGCGGTAGACAATCTTCACAAGAGAGAGACCCTGACAAAAAGTTGTGGAGGAAAAGTGGGAGGAGAATCGATCATTGGCTGCGTACTTTTCCTTACAAATATTAAGGACGTTGTCATTCCTCTCGTCGCCACTGCGTGGTCTGTACTTTTGGCAAATTTGAAGGGGATGGGGAAGTTAAGCAAACGAATGAACTACAAAGTTGTAATCGATAAGGCGTATCAGCTACAAATAATTATTTCGGCAACTTGGAATTCGAGCGTCTCATTTGAGATTTTGAATTCCTCGCCCAGTTTTTATCTTACCAATTACAGCTTGTTATGGATTATGCTGGGAGGGGGGGGGGGGGGAGTTCCAGTGTGCAGATTTTTCTGGGGTGACTATAACGATCGGAAAGAAGGCTTTGGAAGAATATGTCATTCCTGCATTATTTATACGAAAAGAACTATAAGGCCTTTATGTGCTTAAATAACCCGAGCAACAGGCGGACGGCGTCTGTTCTCTTCCGTGCTGCTCCCTTCCGCCTTCTCTCTTCTTCGTATCCCATTGACAGCTTCTATAGAAAAACACCGATAAGTGAGAGCGTATCGCGACAGAAGCGCCACTCCTTTTGTCATTAATTGTTTACAAGTTTTGAGCCCTCCGGTTTTGCTGGAAACGTACCGAACTCCTGTTTAACGTTGCGAAAGTGATGCTACTGCCGTTATTTGGACTTCCGTCAATTTTGTTTTCTTTGGCTCTTGAAGTCCTCGCCTGGAGTGAGGCTAGAGCTTACTTTTTCATAGCCTTTACGTAAAGGCAGTCCTCACAACCTTCGAAGCCTCATACACTGCTTCACTCCCGTAAACCATACACACATGGCAAACAATTTTGGCCCTTTCCGCTCCGCCGATATGGAGTTACCCATCCTCATATTTCAGAATTTCCATGAATAGATAGGTTTTCTTTCCTTGTCTTGTTTACGAGATCCTCCTTGATGGTTAAAGAGTTTCGAAGTCCAGGATCCGTATTCAACTGAGGGCGTTGACCACAGTCGAATTTCATTTTGTGTTTTGCATACTAACTCAGCACTTTTAATTTATACGTGAGATATGAATTACAAAAATTTTTGAGCAAAACTAGTCCCTATGCGACGAGATGTTTTCGACTCCGTATCCGCTGCTTAACGCTGTAAACGAACGTTGTGGTTCAATTGGAATATTGTATAATTCTTTCCATCTGAAAATTATATTCGTGTTGAACGTATCACTAACATAGTTTGACGCATTTCTGGGCAGCGTTGTGTTAGTAACAAAGCTATATGAGCGATTGTTTTGCCGGTTTTCCGGCTTCGCACCATCTGCTGAGCTGTTCCACACTTAACCGCCTTTAATCTGCTTGTCACCATCAATAAGTAACTTAGCGAAAACTTCGTGGCTAATTGTAATATTCATGTAACCTGGTAGGTACACTGTATTAATGTGATCTTTTTGAAAGGGCATAATTGCAGTGTGCTATTCCACAAAACAAACTATGGGCTTCGTCTAATTTATAGCTGAATGGCTTTTCGAGGAGGAGATTTTGCAACAAAACGTCATCCAGTAACCAAGCTTGTTGTCTCCGATGCCGTTAATTTAGCGATCTTTTGATTCGCTTCTCTCAAATTTAAAAAGTGATGAAATTGTTGCCACAGAAATTTTGCCCAGTGAAATTATCCTTGCTAACAAACATTTCCCGTCACTGGCGCGTTCGTCCAGACAACTAACAGCGCAGTGGATGTATCATGCTGATGTTTTATGGAGGCAACATTGTTGCTTGTGATTGCTACCACCTCCCATCTCCCTCGCGCGCTCCATGTACTCCCTCAAATACTAGAATCTTATGAAATATTAGCAGATTTTTTCTGTGCTCTAGTTCGAAGTATAATATCCGATGGAAGATGTTGTTTATCCGAACGCAGCGTTCTTACCTTCCTGTGATTCAATTATCAACGAGTTAGCTGTACGATGACAATTAATATGCAGCTTTCAACAGCCATAATATGCCTCATAATTCGTAAACACTGAACAGATTTTTCATTATTCTCTTGGCATATTTAGTTAAGCAGAGAAAAATAATGAAGTGAGGAAAACAGAGTACCATTTACAGGAGCAAAGTAAGAGAACAGTACTTCGAGCAGAGAAATGCAAAACGGTAGACTGAGTTCAAGTGGTATAAGTATATTAAAGAATTTTCCGTAGCGCAGTATGGAGCAGTGCGATTACTTTAGTGTATCCTAATTAAGGCAAAATACAGTGGGATCTTTGACAAAATTCAATACATTGACTGTTCATATTAGTAGTGTACTAAAACTGTAGCTTGAAAAAGTGATATTTCAGAAGGATTTCCATAAGGCAGTGTTTCTGAACTGTCGTAGATGCGCTACGAGGATAATTTATTTGCGCATGTGTGCTGCGCTCTCTGGAGCACTCTGATCCGCGACAGTAGCCGATGCCTTAACTTTGGTCCTTACGTCTATACTATGCGATTGCCTCATTCAGCGGTTCGACTCCATTAGCCGGCTTCTGAAGGGATTCGCTTTTCTGTTACTTAAATCACAGTTTCTGGATTCGAAGCACTGCGAGCACTTCCATTCTCACATCTTCTTCGCTTTTTTCCCGTCACCAGTTTTTGGCGTTATAATTGAGGCCATTAGTTCTTGGTACTTTCTTAAATTGAAATTATCATAGAAAAATCTAGGCAAGAGTCAAACTTCAGGACTAAAACCATCAGAAGCGTAGAACACAGAGGAAGATGCGACTTCCTCATAGCATTTTCTCAAAATGTGGAGTTTTTAAGCCGTTACTTTCCAGGGTCGCCCGAAAGAGATATGTGTTATGACTCTGCCTCTTCCGGTTTTCTACTTATATCATTGAGGAAAAACAACTAACTGCCGTCGAATCTGCTGCTACTTCTGATACTGACTTGATACTTCTGATACTTCTGGTACGCACCTGTTACAATAGACGTCTACATAAAAAGCGGATTCTACAATTTCTCACTTAGTGTTTTTCCTTACAGGATGATGGGATCTCTTTCAACATATAGTACAAGCTTAATTGATCGTTGGTGTTTCGTCAGTATGAAGAGTATTAAAACGCGTGCTGCGCTTTCAACCGCTTTCGTGGAACTGTTTGTTTATGCCTTTTTGGTAGAGTTGAACGGCCTTCTAATAATGTCGAATTTTTACAGACATTGTAAGAATGCCCTAAAACTTTCTGTGCTTTTATCTTTATGCACCTCCTTTCATCTCCCACTTGTTGAATATGCCGTTACTCTCAACTGATGCCATCAATATTTCCTCGTCCTATCAACCTGTCTTCCATGACTATTTGTCATGCACTAGGCGTCGACCACACGGTACAGTTGGAGAGGAAAACCGCAGTCGCTTCGCTTTTCCTTAGAGGAACTTTCTGCAACACCAGTGCAAAAATATCGCCAAATTTTGTTGGTGTTTCGTTGTATGCAAGCTGTTTAAATGCCTTGTAATTGCTTTTGGTTTTGGCGTCTCATTGTTCTCCACGCAAAGAATTCATCCAGTTTATGCACTCCTTCTTCGTATTTTGGAGCACAAAGGAGACCAACCCCAATCACTTTTTGCGGTTTGCCATGGGAATTTATTGCTGTAGTAGTTTTGGCGTCTCATTGGATCATCGCTTAACTGCTTCAGTCATTTCTTCTGTGAATAGCATTCAAAGTAAGAATGGGAAAGGAAATTCGGATGTCTTTTTGAAAGGCGATCACCCGATCGTCACAGCGTAGCCCCATATCTTAGGGACCACTCGACTTGTAGCAAAAAAAAAGACGTATTTTGACATCGTAGGGCACGTTTTATGGGAGGACTTTTACTTAGCTCCAGTAGAGTTAAAAACGGCTCTGTTAATAAAAGTTGGATCTGGGTAGCAATTTTGTAGTTTGCTAGCACAAACAAAGCGTTTTAATTTGGTGGTGAAAAATTATATTGTCCAGTAATCTCGAATAATAATAAGCCGCTCAAAATGTGTTTCGTTTTCCGAACAGGAGCATATTAATGTTATGTCAAATTAATTAAGTTCAGCTGTGTGACTTTCTTACACTTACAGAAATGACATCTTCAGCGCAGTGCAAGAGTAACAAACATTCATTATTAGCAACATGGTGGCATGCTTGTTATGTAAGTCATCCAAATCTTTAGAACAGTCTGATTACCTCAGCCCTTTTAAATGCTCAAATTAGCACCAAAAGCGCTGACAAATTAGTCTTTTATTGAATCTTCATTAGTTTCCTTTCATTTTTCTTCATGGAGTGAAGGAAGGGATAAGTGTGAAGGGATTCCTCCGTTTCTTTCCTTCCTAGCTGGCGTACCTGCACGTAATATTCAGTTCTTTTTCCAATTGTGATGATAGATATTACGGAATGATGACTGTTGCAGTGAATAAAAGCGTTCTAATTCCTATGGGACGCCTTCGTTAGTAGGAAGTTCATTTGCTGGCTGCTTGCGTTTGCAAGCATTGTTGTAGTTCGCCTTTTCTCTTTCGCTTCTCTTTCAGGTATGCGCTTTTTTTTTTCTTTTTTTTTAAATCGAATTTTATGCACCGATTATATCGAATGAGCACTTGCTGGAAAGTTGCGCTTAGTTAACCCTCTGTTCGCTGAGTGCTCACCACTCAGTAATCATAGGTCGTGTCAAAGTGCAAGCTGCTGCTGCCAAAGTATTTGAAGTTTCCATTGTTAGCCGATGCGCGCTTAATGGTTTTTAGAAATTCGGTATGCTATGCGTAGCGGTGAGCAATTGTTTAGATGAGGCACTTTGTTGGTTTGGAAAACCACTTGGCAGGTTTTATATGGTAAGACGAGTCGTGTGTTATTTCTCATTGAACGCCTTCTTGTTGCGAATGCATGTGCCAGCCGTCTTTGCCTTTCTGTTCGCTCTTCTTTGCGACTGCAAATCGGACTTGTTGGGATAACCATAGCGCTCTCTTGGGAAATGTGAATCGCTCACCTCATCATTGTTAAATACTGTGTCGACTGCCGAAACTTGATTACGGAAGCTGAGGAGCGCCGATTAGGTGCTTAGGGGCGCACTGAAAGAAGCGCAGTGCTTGAGTCGGAAACCGAGGCAGCCTGTTGTCTAAACCGAATGTTTTCGAGGGCGCCACTTGTCTGAGTAAACACACTCATATCACTTGCGGCACATGGGTCCTCTTGCCTCGTTCCCTCTCCCACTTATGCACCAATATAGCACTTATTTCCTACCATAACATGCCCGCTTATTCTGTTCGATGTTGTAAAACGTCGACATGTCTGCTAGCATTTCCCCTGCACTATGTAAAAATGAACGCACTGCAAGCGATATTCGCTGCCTTTTAAACTGCTCCATGAAAGGCTGATGTTATCAAGCGCTTTTTGCCGCAGTGAACGCACATAAAGTGACCTTCATGACTGTCTTGATGAATGTATCAATACGTGAACGCCTATTTATGTGTCTCAAAGTTTCAGATTACAAAACAGAACAGGTATGATAGGGTGGCATTTGGTATACACAGTAATTGGTGTAAGAGAAAGAAACGGTTATGACGTAGGAAAAAAATAGACGGGAGAGATAGTTGGTCATGGGAAACAATCGCCATCATCCCAAGACCGAAATTTGGGTTTGAACGATCGAGAAAAAATACAATGAGCGCTAAAAACAGTTTGATGTTTGAATTCCTGGACAAACAAAAGGAATTTATGGAAAATAGACAACGGGTAAATGAGACGAACAATTTTCTTGATCACCACGATGTCATAGTGCATGTGAAAAGCGACAGTTTCATCGCAGGTAGAGCAGAAATATTTGTGCGTAGCGGAAGCATTCTTTATTTGGTTTTTGAGTGTTTATTAAGGGCGTCTTAATTAAGATTGTGATAAGCGTATGTCGTTTCAGCCATTAGAATTATTTTACAACGTTTCCTAAGGACCATTTCTTTCGACGCAGAAACGCTAGGATAAATAGAAAGATTCAGTCATTATGAAGGGAAGAGTCGAAAGCGCATGATCCGCATAGTGTCTTCGATACATCGAAGTGGTGAAAAGACAGCCTAAGATAAGCTATAACTTTAAAGTATTTTTAAAAACGATTTCGCTTGATACTTTACGAAATTTTGGCGCTGATTATTCTGAAATCAACGGTAGTTTAGATGTGCAGTGTGGGTGAAATCATTGGAAACTGAAAGGAGTCCGTGGCAGAGCGTGCTTTGCAATCAGTTTCAGATGATGAAGAAAATATTTTAGTGATACTGTTGCCTTGGTTGATTAGATAAGCAAATTGCATTAACAAACTATAAATTCTGTCCTAATAATAAAATGATTTTAAAAATTGTAAGGACATATCAAAGACTGAAATGCCGTGGAATATTATTGGGCGAAAGCGTTGTCAGCTTTCTCTACCATTGACAATATTTTTCGACATTAGTCTTACAGGATGGTGTCGCGTTTCGCACTAGAGCCTCATCGAATCGCGTCTTCCTCTTTCTTCCCTTTCCACCCCCCTCTGTCGTCCCCCTGCATCCCCCCTCCACCCTCTGCCCCCATCTAATTCCGCGTCCGTTCGATAAAGAAGGGAGAAAAGGACTGCATAAATGCACCTTTGGTTATGTATAGCTGTTGTTGCTGCAGAATGGAAGGTTTCGAAATATTCATTTTCTCATTTTTGCATTTGCTGAAGGCACTTGTCATATGATGCTGAATGATAATGGGCAAACACAGTTTAAGGACTCCAAACTGGAACTGAACTTTTAATTTATCAGGAATGTCTTGATTAATTTATTATCATATATAGAAAACTTATGTTCGACCGAGCGGAAGTGCAATGCAATGGAGGTTGTTGTTGCTGGAGCAGTGGCATTCGAATAAGCAAATACTCGTGCTGAAATGAGTTTTCACATGCTGCGATAGCTGCGAAAATGCGTTTTTTAACAGATGCGTTGTCCGATGCAGTTAATGTAAGCTATTGGAATAATTTTTAGCTTATGCTTGCTTCAGTGAATTATCATCTGTATTGCATTTTATCTCAGTCAACACAGCAATGGCTAGAGCTTTCTAAAAGAAACATCAGCCGTCGTGGAGTAATGATTACGATGGCACCGTATGTAATGCTGGTGCGCCTGACCTTCAGGTGTACGGTTAGCTGGTTTTTGCATTTAATTCATGTGAAGTAATATCAGCTGCAGAAAAAAAGTGGGCGTTGAAGCGACAGAGAGTATGTCTAAAAGGTTGAGTGCTATTTAACTGTGTTGCGGAGCTAGTTTGTGCTGATCCTATCACGTGCCTCGCAAGCTCGCTATGTGCCTATCGTGGTGACACAGCCTCTGCTGGTGCTAGGGATTCGTTTCCTGTCACATTGTTGACTGCCCTGTCGAGTGTGCTGCACCGGCACAATGGGTCCGTCGCATGGATGCATCGTAGCACCACGCATTGAATAGCAGCAGCAACGCATCGGATTGCAGTAGCAAGGAGCAGCGCTCAAGATGGAGGCAGCGTGCACATCGCTTAAGCAGCATTTCGTAAATAGTGCGCCAGATTGAGCGCCCGATTGGCCCACACATGCCCCCCTTTGGCAGCCGAAGCGTAACGCAAACGAGGCTGCAGCTAGCTAGATACAAGCAAGTGTTAGCCATCTTTCCAGCCGCTTGGCCAAACCCGCCTAAAGGAACGGCGACCGAAGTTCTCTACGGGACTAAGCGGTGCCCTCGTTTTGACGCTCTTAGCTTTCCCTTGTTGGGCCACACCGCAGTGTGCTCGTCTCGATTCGATTTCATTCACACTATTCAGCTGGTTGGCGAGCGCCTCTTCTTCGTCGTATTTTTTTGCGTTTTCGTTCAGAAACACTCGCCGTTAGCTGCAGTTGGTTGAGCGCTTATCGCCGAGTGCGTCTTGCATCGCGTTTGCGGTCACTGTGAAGAGCACATGCTCGTGTTTGGTACTCCTCGAAGAACTGGTGAACAAGCATGAAGTCAACGTCACGGTTACTTTAAGTTACCGTACCACATCATCTCGATTCATTCTCGTGTTTTCCCCCGTACTGGTTACAGTGCATATTCTTCAGGTTTGTTGGACACAGTTGTTCATCAGAAACATGTCTTACTTCATTGCACTGTTTTGTAGTTGAAAAATCTAGCAGGAATATCTCGCGGAGCTGTAACAGTCCATTCTATTGAGAAGAAAATGGGACCTGTTCTGATTGCATAGCGAATTAAGTGGTATGAGCTCTTTACAGTGTACGACACAGCTGAACTACACACAAGAAAGTGACCTTCTGCGAAGATCAGTTTGTAAACTCAACGGAGTGAAAATAGAAGTGACAGCTTGCTGGGTGGCGACTCATGAAGAATTGATGGTGTTTGGTCGCTCGCTTGGCTGATCACTTTTCGATCATTCTTCTCGACGATGCCTACGCTGAGGGCGCACCATTACGCTGTTGAGTTGTTTCTGAACATTCCACTGGCAGCACAACGCTCTTTTTCGGCGTCATTTTGCGGTCCCGAAAGCACTCATCCATTTCCCTTCGCTTTACACGCGGATGTCTATGCGCGAAAATATTTGGCGTCCCAAGTCTGTGACTATTTTATGCGCCATTATTTTTCCACATCTCACGCCGTTTATGCAGACGGTGCAGTTTCGCAACTGTTTCACTATTATTCGCTTAACTGTGAAATCTTTCTTTTTTTTGTGCTGATACTTAAAAGACGCTACTAAGTCACACGGTGCATTGTAGTGGAGAGCAGTGCAATCGATGTACACGTAACGCAGGGATATCCTGTCAAGTCGGATGTGTGCTCGATGCTTACACACTTCGAGCTCCTGCTGAGCACGGCGTGCATTGTGGTTGGGCTTGTGCTACGGATCCGTGTGTTGCTGCATTATCAGCGACAGCAGCCAACTGAGGCTGCAGGTTCAGCGTTGCTAGCATTACTGGTTGCTCCTGTGTGTGTTGGTGCACCTCCCAGTTTGCCCATTGACATTGTGGTCGGCCTGCCGCTCTATGAGGGCAGTATCTTACGAAATCCTTTTCGGCTAACCATCGCGAAGAGTCAACCAGTTTTTGATGTGGCCATTGAGGACATTTACTTGACGCATCAGTTGTTGCCTTCGGGCAGCCTTCGTATCACTTATGTGGATACGAACCTCAGCGACGCTATCGGCCCTCAGCGTATCATAGAACGCTATTGTGCGCGCAGTATGGACGCTGTGATGGGTATGAGTTACGTGTATGCGTTAGCGCCTGTTGCGCGGATGTCACAGTTTTGGGAGAAAGGTGTACCAGTGTTCACTACGTCGGCCATGGTCGACGAATTGGGCGATAAAGAGCAATTCCCACTTCTCACTCGGCTTATGGGTACCTACAAGACTGTGGCACAACTCATGCTGAGGCTGGTGAACCGCTTGCGCTGGCGCAGGTTCCACTTCTTTTTCCATGACGAGGCTGCTCGCCGAAATGTTCTTGGCCGTTCTGAATGCTTCTTTTCGCTAAACGCGATCAAGAACGTTTTTAATCATGAGCGCGACATCGTTTGGACTGTGGAAATGTTCAGCGAATCTATCACAACACTAGAAAAGTACCGCGAGATGCTCAAAAAGGCTTCTATGCAAACAAACAGTAAGTGCTGCTAAGCTTTTTAATGCCAGTTCATGCAGTGCACGTCACGAAGATTTCTTTTCATATGCGCTTGATATGTGTATGGGGTGAGAATGTTGTTCACGTTCTGATTGGAATTTAGTCAGCCTGCTTTGCTGTTGAACACGTCAAATGGGATTTTGTTTCCTTTTTTTTTATAGAAGCTCAAATAATGTTGGTTGGAAATGAATAAGAATGTAGATCACAATAAACCAAAAAGTAGTTTTTTTCAAATGCCAGAATTTGTCTTCGTTACGGACTTCAGTTACGTTGGACACACATTTTGAACATATATTAGCACATGTCAGCCTCCGATTTACTGTAAAATCGGCGCAGAATGATTAAAAATTAAGCTACTTTGCAAAAAACTCTTCCGAATTAAAATTACTTTCCCATTCTGTGAAGCCGGTTTGGAACGGCGATTCATTTACTTCATTATCGTGGAAGATTACGGCGATGTTATAAGGTAACTGCTCTGTGTACGAGGTGAATCGACCGTTCAGTTTTTGGCGATTATTGCTTATTACGTGACAGGAGGCCAGAGGTCAGCTGATCATAGCATTAAGCTTCGTTTGCACTCCATGACTGAGAATACTATCATCACCGCGTTGCGGAACATGTCTCTCTTCTGCTATAAACCCTACGTTCAGTAGCTTGTGCGTCTTTATTTTGTTGTTGTTGCTTTTTTTTCTTATATCTATGAAGAATATGGTGCATATATTATCATGTGCATGCATTTGTCTATCTGCATATACTCTATTACGTTGGCGGCCTTTCAAATTAGAAATATCATATTATCGTAATCAAGTCGTTTTTGCACTCTGTATGCTGCAGTTTTGTTCCTAAGAGACGTTTAGGCTGATTCGACATTAAAGTCCATCTGCTTGAATCAAAATATTTTCGAGCGCTGGAATACTTCTTGCAAACTCCAAATACATAAATTAACTCAATGTCTGCAAGGTAAATGTCAAAGGATGCTCAGTCAGATGTGTTTATCTTCAGTCATTTTCAGCGCAACAATACTAACTTAAGACACTGACGCACTATAAGCGATATGCTCTTTGATTTGATTGATGGACAAGAAAGTTCCAACATTAGCTCATGTTTAGGTTCAATCTCAGATTTAAGTATTTGTTCCAGTTTTATGATGCTTCTGTCGCCAACTTCCTCTAGGGTTTTTTCTATGGACTGTTGCAAAATTTTTATCAGAAGATGTCGGTACAGAAGAAGACACCTTATCATTTTAAAGTAGTACATGGAAAATCATCCTCTCTTCTCCCCACTTCCCTCTCTGCCTCACAAAAAAACACAAAATAAGCGTACGACCATATTTAGTGGGACAAAAAATTTAAAAACTGAATGAGGAAATCAGACGCCTGCAAATCATACATATCTGATAGTCCTATTTCCTGAAATCAACGCTTCCCACCCCATCTTTCACACCTCAGCGACGCCCTAATGGAAAGCTTTTTTTACGCGTGATCGTTGCCTTACTTCGTGCGGTAAACGTTTTTCATCATCGTCATAGTTGCAGCGGTTGTCAGTGTATCATATGCGTGATGTTAATGCGTTTTTCTGGATGCCCCAAAGCTTAGTCGAAGCCGATTTCGTAGTGCAGTTTGAATGCACGTGCAAACTAGATTGCATTGAAACGAGCGTGTTTAGGGTTTAACTCATCAAGAAATAATACACTTGCAAATGAACAAAATTTGGAGAACTAATGAAAAAGAAAGAACTGACGAGTCGACCTACGTGTCACATAGGTCGGCTCGCCTACAATTTTCACATTCATCCAATTGCACTCTATGCGAACGAGTTCGAATCACCGTTATCCTTGCATTTGTTTCCAACTCTTCAGTCGCTAATCATCTCGTCTTTTTTCTAGTGCCATTCATAAGCGTCGCTGACGTCTAAAGAATGAGGAAAAAAGGCAGTGATCTGATGAGTCTAAGGGGGTACTGTACCAGAGCTATCAGAAAAAGGGATCTCAAGTGAAAAAGCCATAATATCGCTAAACTCGTCTGGGCGAGTGCACGTATAGTGTGGTGCGAACAGCATCTTCAAGACTCTAAAATCCTGCAAGAGCATATTTTAAAGTTTTCACCATTTTATACCAGAACATAGCAAAATTATCTTTACCTAAATTTTCGCGAACTTTTTGCTCTACTTTTTTCAGCCGGTCACTTTTGACGTCTCGAAGTAATGGGATGGACTTAGATTCATGGAGCGGAATGATGGTGTACGAGCGTGTAAGTACACCGATGATTCGGAAATTTTTGTTTTGGATGTTCACCTTCTGTGTATGGCTGATTATCAGTTTTTTCATCATCCTTTCGCAGCAACCAGACAAGTGGTATAGGAAGTCACAGTCAAATTAGCTAGCGCTGATGAGGTGACAGTTGATGAACGACGATCACTTTTCTTATTTGCTAACATTTTTGTGAGTGAAATATTTTAGCTTAGGTTTTCTTCAAATTAGGGCGTTTTTGGGAGCGGATAAAAGCGAAAGTATTTTCGCAATAACTTTAGTTGCTAAAGTATTCTGTTGCCGAATATTATTTTAGTTGACAACCTGGCATATCTTGCTCAGTTATTATTGTGGTGGGGTACGTTACCTTCCCTTTTTTAACATTTTCAACAGTGGGTTTAGCCACAAAAATTTTTGTTTGCTGAAGAATTCATGAACAAGAACAGAAATAACTGAAAAGTATTTTAAATGCTAAAAAGTACTTTTTTAATGCACAATTAGCTACAAGAAGGTATTTTATTGATTGCAAAAGATGCTATTTTAATGATTGCAAAAGAATTGACTCATATGGGGTCAGTACGAACGGCTTTTGGCGAGAATCTAACTTGTTGCTGGTTTACTCTTGACATGATGTGGGCGTGGTGTTGATGGACTACGCATCCTTATCATGAATATGGTGGCCTAGTTGCCTCTCGTTTTTTTTTGTTGTTGTTTTAGAAGCAGCGAAAATGTCAAAGCGCTAGAAATAACTGGCTAATGTGAAACAACGCAGTGGTAACCAACAGCGAATGAAGATTTCACAAAATCATCCAGCCTAAAAGAGCAGCACCATCAGCCATACCTGAACTGCCTCTTTGTCTTCTTTCAGCGTTTCGTAATGGCAAATTCGATTCCGTTTACTGGCGTTGACCACAGGCTGTTATCTTTTTATAAGGCTGGTTTTGTTAAGCTTTCACTAACAAACGGCTGGATAAAGGCAGAGTGGCTGGATAATCACTAAAACATCCCGATTACAGGATAAAGCCATCTTTTCGGTCGTATGACTGCGCACCTCCACTCCCCGACATCTGAAAACTGCGTAACCGTCCCCGATTTATCTTATTTACACGCCTGCTACAAAATTTGATTACGGCAAAGCTCACAAGACCCTTTTGTTTTCCACTAGGAATTTACATATACACGAACGGATTTAAACGGCATTAAAGCCATTAACTTTCGCCACCCACTCGACGAAGAAAAAATATTGTGTTCCTAAGCTTCCTTGCACTTTTTTAATGCGTTTTCCGCAGGTTTTTGCAGAAGTGCGTTATACCGCCGCCAAATTTACATATTTGCTTGTGTTTATCTTGCTGTATGCCAAATAGTTTTGCGTGAGGGACCTGTTGAAGGACGAGTTGTGTGTTTTCTTAAGGATTGCAGGTTCTCCTTGTTCACTTTATTTCATGTCGATCAGTCAACTTCCAAAATAGTTAGAAAACTTTAAAACACCTCAAAATTTGCATGTTAACAGATATGTTTAAGCAGATGGGCCAAAGGAATATAAGAGTTTTTGGTATACGCTTTACTGGCGGACTGTGCATTTGCAGAAACGCAAAATAAGTTGTCGTCCATTGTTTTCGCTGAACAGTTGAAAGCCGGAATCGTAGAAAGTGGCTAGTATGCAACGCACACTGCTACTCATTCTCACTTTTTTACGAGCGGTTGGTAAGCGAGAAACGTAGCCGCTTCAGAGTTGTTTTGCACAATTGTATTTTGCAGCGGTAAATGTTTGTTGCATATTGAGGCATTGCATCGGAAGGCATGGATATTGGCAGCACAAAAAGCGAACGTTCACCATGAAATGATATGTGCGTCTGGTCATCATCGAAATTGCGTTATAACGCTGCAAGCAAAATGGAACATAATGAACTCCGAACGCCCTCAAAATTTATGTCATGTCAGCATTAGGGGGGCAGCCGCTGCTTGAACTGCACTTCCTCAATAGAATCGTTTGAATTTTTTTTCCTTGTTCGCTACCCAAAGCTTAAGCGAGCATTCAGAAATTTGTTTAAAGGCTGCCTAGATATGTGGAATATAGTCATATTTCACTACGCAAAAGTGGAAATGTGAGGACGTCGCGCCGACATGCGCCTTGCCACTTCCCCCTCCCCCTCCCCCCATCTCCCCTCTCCGCCACCATCTTCCGCCGCGGTTCCCGCTTCATTTAGTGTCTGAAACCACACCACCCACTCGGTCCTGAACATTAATATACGAGCATAGGTTATGGCAAGCGATTTTATTACCTAACCGACATTCCTTTGTGTGCCTGTTTCATTTTTCACCGCATACGGTTTTGGGGCATCAGGTGAAACCCTGTGTTTGGCTAACGCACTTCTTCCTGTTTTTCTATACTCCCTTCCCTTGTCTTCATCTCGCTTTCTTCGTTCTCCAGCGTTGTCTGTCTTTGTCGCATTGATGCTCCAGGCATCCTCCTTTTTACATGCTCACGTTCGATGTCGTGATACGTCATTAATGGCATGCTAACGAACAGTCAAGTTAAGCCTGTCAAGCAGATTAAACCCATTCTTTACCTTACACAATACAACTGCAGCCATCCTGTTTTGCCGGTACAACTTCTTAGCATTACTACGTTATAAAGTGTGGTTGGGCTAGGCTTAGGTCGCCCAAGACGAGAAACTGCAGCTACTTAAAATATTAAATTAGGGTGAACCTGCTGAATGAAATAATGGAAAAGTTTAGAAGACAGCCAGCCTGGAGGGGTCCAAGATCATTAACTATGGTCGCTGTGCCTGCAAATAAATTGCTGAGACTGACAAGTTTATTGCATCCTGCAAGGCAGATTTTTAAGTTAACTATTTTCCAAGTTCATTCCGGGTTCAGAGAGGGTGTTGTGGTTAAACAGCCGCTTTTATGCAGTACAATCAACTCGCGAACCGTAGAGGCTACTGCAGCACAATTTGAACAAATGTGGTATTATGCGAGCCGCAAACCGAGTGTTGGGAACGGTTGATGGATTTTCGGATAATTTATTGGGCCACACTATACATATATATGTATATATACCTTGCTAGGAAAGGCAGTTCGGGCTAAGGCTGTTATGGTGTGAACGTTGTGAATTGCAGCATGCTTAAGACGGCCCATGATATGGGTATTTAGGTGAGACGAAACGTTTTGGGAAGTCGAACGTAAAAAATGGATAAAATGGATGCTGATAGCGGGAGCGCCTCTGATCTCAAGAATAACTTACCCAGTTATGGCCATTTCGTGAGACTGGACAGCGAGAAGGGTTGTTTGATTGCGCAAACGTCAGTGCTTTGCTGAACGTTTGCGCAATGTTGAAAACATTAATTTGCAAAAAATAAACATGAATGTTTTGCGAATCCAGCTTGTTTTTTTCTTCAGCATTCAATATTTCCATTAGTTGAGTTGGTTGCTGGGCGCTGCGTTAATTCTGCATTTTTCTGTATTCAGCTGCAAAAGGTTTGCGAGAAGAATTAAGTATATCGGGATGAGGTGTAACTATTTTCAGTGATCATACTATGTGCCTCTCCGGATACGGTGAGAGAAATCATGCTGGCAGCGCACGATTTGGGAATGGCTACCTCAGGTGAATATGTCTTCATCAACATCGACGTTTCGACTGGGTGCGTTCACTAGATTGCGTATTACTTTGTTACTGTGGCGTACGCTAAACGGTCTCTCTCTCTCCCTTTCCCATCTCCCTCTCCTTCCTTCCCTGTCGCTTTCATCGGTAATTCTTTGCGGACACTACTAAGCAAAATGGTGTGAGCGTAATAGTGCTGAGGACAGACACTCAAAATGAGAACTGAAGCATAAGCAGCGGATGGGACGTAGGAGTAGACTGCAGCAACGCGTGCAGTGGTGGCTGAAAGCAGTCTCAGAACGATTTACGGGGCTAAGCAATCTTCCTGTCCTCTTTCCTCCCCCTCTTTCCGTTTTCTTCAGTGGAACACTATCATACGCTACAGTTTTTCTCACTACAAAACGGTCTTGGCGTCTAGCACTTAAAGCTTATCACACTTACTTTTGAATGCAGAAAATGGGTTCCTAGACCCGTTTTTAACTTCCGGACAACTAAAAAAGCGTGAGGATTACGATGCTGTATGAGTAGAGATGGATACGTTTGTCGAGTTGGCAGGAAATGCGTTTTGGCAAGTTATCTTTTTCTCTCCTTGTTCCACTTCCCCCTCCCTCCCATCCCCACTACGTGCAAAATGTTGTCCAGAATTTTTCACACTTGACGCCTGATACCATGCTCTGTCCGAAGTTTTCTTTGTGAGCCGAATAGTGGAGAGGGAAGGACCGAGGATATAAATAAGCAAATATTTTCGAATTTTAATATTCATGCGCTGTGAACCATCAAACGCAACTAGAAAGTTGTGAGACACAGGTAGAGGCAGTCTCCTACTTTCTTACAGCTTACTTTATAGCAGGTTATTTCCTAGTCCGGCTTCCTGTCTACAGCGTAGTATACGAGGGAGCAGCATATGACGTGTCTGCAAGTACATTTTAAGTGCGTGTCTCAACGAACAGTTTTCCAAGCGTACATATTTCCAAGCAAATTCCAGTACGTCCTGAACTAATCCAATTTTGAACTAACCCACCTTGCTGAATATTTTGGAACCTTGGGAATTCCACCAACGTAAATTGAGGTTGTTGAAAACTTTGTTCATTTGGGCGAAAGCCCGAAACCCACATATTCCTGCGTAGAGGGCCGTGGATTTTGAAATGCGCCGATGTCGGTGAGTGCGTCAGGGAATCGGGTCTAGCAGCTTTTGTTTGGCGTTCCGTGAGTGCGCTCATCTCATCGGAAGTGCGTTTCATTATACTCCGTTTGCCTGCTTTGTAGCAGCGACTTTAGAAGCCAACGCGGTGGACTTTTTTTGTGATGAAGTTGATCCTTTTCCTGGATTGTTCATACTTCCAGTCTGAGTGTAATCCCACCAGCGTTATCCATTCCACTTTCCATTCCATTTTCTGCTAAATGTAATTTACATGGATTGTTCTGCTCGCTGGGCTGACGTTTTTCGCCGTTTTCAGTCTGCTTTCCCATATTCCACCTACTCTTCCTGATTTCTTTGTTTTCGAGAACTTTCATGCAACTTTTTATCACTTAAATTTAAAGATATGAGCGCCAGATCTGGAATGCTAACTCTGGCACTTTTAAGAAGGTCATTGAGTTCGAGTTTTTCTATGCATTCACTTTTTCCCGCACTTTTCCTTTTTTAAATTGCAATTATGACAAGGATTGATTGCAACAAAGATTTCATTTGAATAGAAGAAGATTAAGCATCGTTATGGCTGTAGACAAGCTTTCGTTCACGGTGAATGGCCGGTGCCATTGGCGATTTTTCCGGATGAATTGTATATCGGCATCATCGGCGGAGTTTCATTTCTGTTGGGATTTCTGGTCAGTTTGTTTTATTAGATTTTACCGCGACATTGGCTCCGCGAAAAAATTTGCCGCAATCTATAATTTTGACGAAGAATATATAGCTAATGTGTTCAGGTCGCACGCAGAAAAGCCGTGGATCCGTGCAAATGATACAAGCTCGCCAGAAAATGAGAAGGCGAAACAAGCATACCGTGCGCTGAAGACCATCTCTTTGCGACGCAGCGACCTCGACGAGTACAAGAACTTCGAGTCACGTGTCAAGGAACGCGCCGAAAAGAAGTATAACTATTCTGCGAAAACGGGTAAAGAATACGAGGTGAGTATTAATTTTCTTTAAAATTATTTTTGTTATACTGGACGTTTGATTCGGCTTTTCAGAGGGAAAAGGATGAACAAAGAGAGATAAAACGAAGAGATCACACTGAGTGGGTCTTTCGTAAACATCGATTTTCGAGGCCAGGAAGTTTATATGTTACGCTGTTGGGAATCACTGTGAATTGTTATGTGCCACTGGAGATGCCAGAATGCGCGTTGTTAAAATTCGTTGCATTTCCTTGCTGTGCTAAACCGCTTTGATGTTAGTGGTGAGTTGCACGTCGTTGTCTGCAGAGCGCACTGCACGCACAGTTTTAGCTCAGATGAGCGAATGGGATATTTCTTATAGGCCATATCTGTAAAAGGGCGCTTTTCGCGATAGCAGTGATAACGTAGCGTGTCGTCGTGATAGATGAATGATGATAATTTGTTTTTGCTCAAGGGATCCTCAAACTGACATTTTTATTCACGCGAGTATTCGTAACCACAGGTTGATGTGGCCATCACGCTTGCCTAACTTTTTTTGGTACGCATATCACGGCATCAACGATTGACCACTATCTATGAATGGATGTCTCCCCGGCCTTATAGTCAGATTTCACTACAGGAGGATGCCATGGTTGAGTTTTTTTAGGTGGGCTTATCTCGGCAGCCAGCTGTCGAGAAAAATAAAGAGAAATTTTCCGGTGTTCGAAGCATGCTGCATCGAATGAGTCTGCATACATGCCACAACTGCAAAAAAAAGAAATTCCGAAGGATTCGCCGAATAGCAGTCATGTGTGCACACGTTAAGAAACACAAAACGTACAACGAAGATCAAAACATTTTGATATGGCAGAGCGCGCTTCGTAGCAAAACCTATATTTGCCTTCAAAATTATGGCCCAAAACTTTTTTAAATTATGGCGTCTATAGTAACAGAAGTGCTATTTGGGCAGCAGTTTGGTAGTGTCATAGCACAAATAAAACTTTCAACTTCAGTGATGAAAACGTTTGATGTTCACTAACGTTGATTAATAAGCCGTTTGAAATTTGTTTCAATTTACAAAACTCGATTATGTAAGTGTTATATTTAACTAGGTACAATAACAATATACACAGATGCAAAATAGCTCAAAGGCAAGGTGGTTCGTAACCGCAAGCACGCAAGTTGCTGCGCTCGTAGTTGCCAAAATGGTTCAGACCCACTCGGATTGGCGTCGGTGGTCCCGAAAATTTTGGATGTTCGGGTTTATTTGGAAAAATTTTTGTCGATCTCTTATTCACCGACTGGAGAAGGAAGGAAAGAATTTATTTGATTCCGTTCCTGTCTGTCTTCTTCTCGATGCTTTCTCCCCACCTTTCCTACACTATCTTCCGCCTTGAGTGCGTCACGGATTTGCCATCTGGCCTACATTGTTTCCTTCGGTTATGGTTATGAGTTCAGGAATATTGATTTGTTTGTGGTCAATTCGTTGCTTAGCTAAAAACAACAGGAAGAGCACATATGACTGCAGTCAGCGACTAACAAGGCTTTTCACATCTGGAGCGAATGGACTGTGAATTTTTGAGGTTTTTGGCACTCCGTTTGATGCAGAAACAGAGAGCGCTCGGCGTGGAATTGTTGGTGTGCAGTTCACGCTGCAAAAGGTGATATGGGCCTGTGTGGTCCTCGTGATGGAGGTTGCATACACTGGTGCGAGCGTTTTGCAGATGAATAACTTTATAAGCGCGTTCTACGATGCAGTGTTGTTGTACGCCATCGCGTTGAATGAAACGCTCACCGAGGGCCTTGATCCTCGCAACGGACATAACATTACGAGTAAAATGTGGAGTAGGACTTTCGTTGGTATGTTTACCATTCGCCACTTATTCGTTTTTGTGCAGCTGTTTAGCAGATTGTTGTTTTTGAACAGAGAGAATGGGCAGCCATAATTATAAATCATTAGTCATCTCATCGTTAGGCTTTCATTACCTACGTCCTCATCTCTCTCCCTTGTCGTTTGTTCAAGGACGAATCCGTAGCCACGCTTCAGCAGAAGACTGCCACCAACATTTTTATACAGTTAACTGTAGTGCTCAACCCTCGATGGATTTGAACGTTTACTCTTCTGTTTCTTCCCATGTCCACTTTGCCAAACAACGGTTTAAAATTGCGTGACGTTGACAGGTGGCGTTGTCGGACGCCAAAAAGTGCAAAAAAAAAGCTCAAGAGTCAAGCTTGTGCAAGCCAGTGAACCTTATTTTCGCAGTATTTATCGTCCCATCTAGCTACTGGCGTGAACGAATTTCGAGTTCCCCTCATCATATCTAGTTCACAGCATCATTACTCTACGATTACGTCTGCCGGCAGTTAGCGCTATTGAGCAGCGCATTAAGTTTAATGAATTTTTGAAGTCGCTGGCGTCGTCGCCTATATCCTCTTTGCACTCTTTCGAAGTTGCTAAGTGCATGAGTCATTATTTCCATCTCACATATGCGCATCATTTTTTTGCTTTACATTAAGTGTTGGTCTGCGAAGTGAACGTACATTATGGGCCGGTGCGGTAACGTAGTATTTGCATGCTTATTTCAAATTAAACTAGTTCATTTCCAGGTATTACGGGTAATGTATCGATCGACGAAAATGGAGACCGTTATTCGGACTATTCGTTACTGGACCTTGATCCCGCTCAGGAGAAGTTTGTGGTGAGCTCGTTTTCCGTTCCATGTCGTGCGCCACTTGTTCGTTAACGTGAACTAGAACTTTCAGATAGAACTCCACTTAGTTGTAGCATTCTCCGGTCCCTTTCGTCAGATTTCGCACCGCTACGTTTCTTAAAATGAGCGTCAATGTAGCCAGTGAGATGTGTGAAAAGTCATAAAATCGCTCGCAACATCAAATGAGGATGACCGCTCAGCCTAGAATGGACGTGAAATGGAATACCGAAGCAGTGGACTTGAAAAAATTGATGTACATTATTTTCTCGAACGAACCTTCGTCGACATGTCCCCGTCTCGAATATGTGCACTGTCCCGCATCTCCAGTATCGCGTTGAAAATAGCCTTCTCCACATAGCTTCTAGTTTCCTTCAAAAACGCCAGGATAATATGTACTTCCTAACTGAAATGCTTATTTCGTAGAGAGCCGAAATAATATAGTCACCACCTCGAATAAATCTCCTGCAGAAGGCTGAGAACTCCGTAGTTCCTCTCAGCTATTTTTGGAGGTAATACGGCTTCATTTACGCAAGAGCACCATATTTGAGCTTGATGCTTGTGCGGTTGATTATTCTACGAAGCTTTCGAAGAGGAACTCATGTATTTTTATTCGCCGTTTCAGGAAGTGGCTTATTATTCGGGTGCATCTAACGAACTAAAACAAGTGAGCGAATTCCATTGGGTTGGCGGCAGTCCTCCGAAAGACTCGCCCATCTGTGGCTGGGACCATTCGAAATGTCCCGAGGGATACCCCGTCTACGTCTACCTTCTCCTTGGATCGGCCGTCTTTATTTTAATCTTGATGTGTGGATTTATCTATTTCTGGAGGTTCGTTTCGCATTTGGTGCAAATACCTTTCCTCATATTAAATGAGGAAGCGCAACCATTGTTTGGATTTAATAACGCAAGCATTCAGCAGCATATGTACTCCACCAGCCGGGGTGTTTTTTTTTTTGAACTTGATCTCGTATAACAGACTTAAGCTGCTCACTTATATTCCCATCGTTTTAGGCGCTCCGTTATTGGACGGCGCATCTGCTTGCATGCGTCTGTTAGTAGTATGTTTGCACCAAAAACCACACCTACGTTTTAAAAGGTTTTGAATGAGAACGGGTAGATTTATACACTATTGTCAGGTACGACTGTTCTTCAGAAGGATAGCTGTACTGATTGCACAGTCTTCTCATCGCAAAGTGATCGACGCATGCAAGCGGTTATTGAGTTGTGAACCTTCTCGTGTTGCCCGTAGAATGTCGCATATATGTTTCATTTTAGGCGATTTTGATTTTGCATACGTAGTTTCGTTTTTTTCTTTTTCCCCCGTTTCGGACATGCGTATATTTGTCGGCAACGATGAAAGCGCATTATGCTTTTTTGGACCGATCTGAAAATAACCTCGTACAGAAAGCTGCATGTCCCAGGAGTATGAATACTGCCAACTTTATAAGATGCACTTAGAAAATAGTTCGCTTCTGGCATCGAAACTGATACTTTGATGATGGACGCATAGCCTGATTTAAGGCGGTACCGGTTGGAAGCCGAATTGGCGGCAATGTCCTGGAAAATACGTTGGGAGGATCTGAACGGTGATGAGAGCAAAAAAGAGAAAAAGAAAAATAAACGTTCGAGGAAAGTGCACGGCTATCAGTACGAGTCAGAGGCATTGCTGAGGTCGAACAGCAGGACCTCGATGACCAGCGATAAGGTGAGCAGGCTTACTTACCCTTCTCTTGTTTCTGATTCCGTTCGTAAATTGTTTGCACATATTGACTCGATCTTTGCTCTCTTGGTAGTGGTTTTGTAGTTTTTGATCGACTTTTCCATTCATACCACGAAACTGTACGGATCCTGAACAGGAGGGGACAAGGGTTTTTTGTTTTTGTTGGTCCGTTTCATAGTTGATGACTTGTACGATGGCTCATTAATTCAGCATTTGACCTGTATACGGCAGCTGTTTATCTAGAGTGTTTTGCACGTATCGAACATAGATTATGATAAGTGTTCTGAAATTTGAAAATAACCTCGACGATGCTCCACTTTCGCGGCCTTTCTTCCATTGATTCAAAATATAATCAGGCTTTAGAACTCTTTTTAAAAAAAATGTCATATCCTATGGCAATAAGAGCACTGGACTGAAAGGGGTAGGTAAAAGGTGATGCGGCATTGAGGTGAGCCCAAGAATGACAGGGTCGCGTAGCGTTCTCGTTACCGGACAAAAGGCGTTGTGTCTTAAACAAAATTCGAAAGACGAAATTGGCGAAAATATTTTGCCATTCATGTGTTAAATGAGTACCCTAAGCAGGCAGCACTGTTACAGTCGCAGTTCCATCTTCACGCTCGCAACTTGAGCGTGGTATGCTAGGGGAACAGCAAGTGAAGAGGAGGGTATGTTCCGAAATCTTCCCATTTCTGCGACAGCGGTACTTGCAAATTCAAGCTTTCATTTGCATTTTCGATAAACTTTAAGGATTATGTGCGTACTGTAAGTATATATATGTACATATACATATACATGTTTATTAATGTACATACATATATCTGTGTATACATATATAATGTATATACGTACATAAAATTGGAAGACATCGGGTTTGCTGGAAATACGTTTACACCTGGCTTGTTGGGTTTGTTTTGGTTTATGCTAAACAGATCTCTTGTCATAGCGCTTTCACCACAAGAAATATGATTTAGAAATGTCTCATGTGTAATTTTTTGAGGTCCATCATCCGAAAATATTGGCCGGAAAAACAAGTTTGCTTATGGTATTCGTAGTGAACTGATATTTTCCAAAGTTTCCACGTTCCTTTGTTTTTTGAGCATTCGATGGGTAGTTTCAGTTAAGAGTGTTAGTTGATGAGGTGGTTATGCATTCTGTTCATGGACTGATCCTCCACCCTCCGCTCTCCAGTTGGTAATCATAGGCCACAATTCGCCTTCCTGTTGAGGTCTTAGCCCTGTCTAGAGCTGGGAAGAGGGGAGGAGTGGGCACCTTACAGATGGTTTCGTGGATAAAATCACTTGTTGCCGTGAAATTGTCCGCTCGTAACGTTTGCTTCGGTACGATGTCTTTCTGTCTTTTATTGATTAGTTAAAAGCGCGTTTTGTCATCTTTCATTGTTCACATCTACATGTCACTTACATACGGGACGAGAATAAGAAGGGAAGAGGAAAAGTCCTTGAATTTTATCTTTATCTTGAAGGTATCAAAATTTGAAAAGGAATTTTGTAAAAATTCTCTAGCAGAAAAAAACTTTGTCTCTTGTTACGTAGCTTCAGATTCTTCTACTGCCTAAAGCTGAAAATATGCGCAGTATTCAAGAATTCTTTGATCGGTCAGTGTAACATTTATCCAGGTGTGAAGTATTTTAAAACTGAATGACAGCATGGGAAAGATTACGCGCTATTAGAAAAAATATGTGGCGAAGTCAAAATTGCAAAATTACACTGTTTTCTGCGATTTCCATCTTCGAAATTTGGAATTACGCTCTGACAATTTCACTCGAGCAGCGTTAAGTCTTAAATATCCTCTTAAATATTTTTGCGCACTCGGCATCCCTTTCGCTGCTCGCCGGTTTTCTGCGGTTTATTTCTCTCCCCTAAACCTTTGTTATATGTATGAGAGGGTCAGATTTTGTCTCTCACATAATAGGCTCCTTTTCCACATGCTGACGGCATCCAGGAAAGTTTGAAACGAAAGATGTGGTTGGCAGCAACGTTTATAACTGTGTTTATCCGCAGAAGTCTGCCGCTGTTTGTAAAACCACTAAAAAACCACTTGTATGGCATCCATATAAAAAGGTTCCAAACCGCAGAACCGTTTAACGAACATTCGTTTATCGTTTGGCATTGTTTGAATCAGAACTCGCTAGGCTGGTCTTCTGTTGTTTGCATCTGTCACTGAGCTGCGTTTTCGCAACACGTGAGCTTTTATTAAAAGTATGCATACTTCTCAACTCCATTCAAAATTGCCTGGTCAGGAGCGGGCGCAGCAGTGCTATAGTTTGGAGCGCTGCATCAGCTGAAGAGATGCCGATTTGACACTTGCATCAGCCCATAACTTAACGATGACTTTCTTGCTCTCAGAATTTGATAGGTTCAAAGGAGTTCGCGCGCGGAGCCAAACATGATTGGAGGAGCGTGGCTTCCAACATTTCACATGAATCATTACCTCGTTCAAGCTTGATCACTGCAATATAGTCATCATGTAAATGGTGACTGGTGTACCAGTTTTGAAGACCGATGGTATTTAGTGCTACTAGATAGCACTTTTTCTGGCCAATTCCAGGGTGACCGTTCAGAGGTTGGAACTGTTATGATAGCTGGCCGTCGAGGCGTTGTGAAAGTTTTGAATTGAGGTATGGGGCTAGTCTACGCCAAATTATTTATTCATTCCCTTTTTTACCCTTGTCCGCAGCACGCTGTCCTCGTTGCTGCACTCCTCTTTCTGGTGCGTTATGTGTTCTCGAAACTTCTCAAAAAGCTTGCATGAGCTTTCCTGTCTGTCTTAAGTGTGCCTCTAATAGACTTTCTGTCCTGCCTTTTACGGCAGAGCACTCCCACTCTATCGGTCTTCGACGATAAAGCGTTTCGAATTGCATCGATGTTTTAACGTCTGTTTACGACAGGTCCATCACTTTTTTAGCCGTAGCAGCTGTGGGAGTCGTGAGTGGCACAAATGACTGTGAAAAATCTTCAGCATGCACGCTTACTTATGTCGTTTAAAGTGCAGACCGATAGGGCTTTACACATATAAACCGTCCATCGTTCTGGCTGTACATTTACAAACCTTTAGAGACTCGTAGGAGACAATGACTTGAATTTCATTTTGGCTGCACACCTGCAAACCTTTAAAAACTCGTAGGAGGCAATAACTTGAATTTCATTTTCGCTGTACGCCTCTGAATCCTTATAAACTCGTACAGGGCAATAGCTTTAATTTTTTTGGCTGTACGCCTAAATACATAAACTCGTGGAGGGCAATAACTTGTCTTTCGTTCTGGCAGTACACCTACAAACCTTTATAAACTCGTAGGTGGCAGTAAGTTGTCTTTTGTTCTGGCTGTACGCCTAAAAACCTTTAAAAACTCGTAGGAGGCAATAACTTGAATTTCATTTTCGCTGTACGCCTCTAAATCCTTATAAACTCGTATAGGGCAAAACTTTACTGTCTACTGTTGTTTCCGCTGTACAGAATTTCGTTTTGGCTGTACGCCTAGAAACATAACCTCGTGGAGGGCGATAACTTGTCTTTCGTTCTGGCTGTACATCTACAAACCTTTATAAACTCGTAGGTGGCAATAAGTTGTCTTTTGTTCTGGCTGTACACCTGCAAAGGTTTATAAACTCGTAGAGGGCAGTAACTTGTACTAGATTCTGTCTTCATTCGGTGTGGTATTCATTTGTAACATTCGCCGCATTCTTTTCATATAACATCACGCATCAGAAATACTAGAAACGTCAGCGCACGTTAAGGCGATCCAGTTTTTGTGTTTGCTAACTTGCGTTGACGTATTTGGCTTTCAGAGAAAATATAAAATAGAGCAGCACATCCTCGACATCCTCATTTGCCGAACTACGCCTGCGAGTTTGTGCTGTTTTGGAGTTTTCATGATTCGGCCCAGACAGCCTGCATCTTTTTGAGGCCCAGTCAGCGGAAAATGCTTGACGAAGAATTCATTCATAGAATGTGGAGGCGAAAGCTATCCTGAAATTTTAATCGCTTCTCAGCACTGTACCTGAACATTTTGTGCCGTATTTTTCAAGAGATAGTTATCCGTTTTATCCTTAGCCGTTTATTATTGTGAGTGGAAATGCTGCTGACGGACGTAGGAAGACGAAGAACTGCAAACCGGACTGTAACTTGTTTCGTTTTTTTCTCACCTCACATACGGAACGGATTTATGCCGTTTCGTCTCGAGTTTTTTCTTCAGTAAGCCAAAACAGTTTAAAAGCTGCGGAAATCTGAATTTTGGGGCATTCTTTTGGTTTAGCGATTTTTCACGTCTTAGCTTTTAACCACGCTTAAATCAGTTCGCGCTAGAACGGACTACGAATTGCGCTAAGTTCGCGCAGGCAAAAATTTAGAAGTTAGAGAGGTCTAAACGAAAAGTCCTTATGTGTGAAGGCATTATCAAATGTGTTAGCTAGAAGGGCGGGTGCGGGAAATAAAATTGGAACAAACTGTTTGGAGAGCAAAATAAAAAGACCGAATCACTAAGTGTTTTGCGAATGCAGAAAAGGGAGCTAAATAGGTTCGCTCGTTATAGTTCCATCTTTAAAACTTCAGATTTGAGATCTTTTGCATTTTACGAGCCAAATAAATTTTTTAACAACCGGCGAGGATGAAACGGAAATATAATAGTTCAGTCCCGTTGGTCGATTGAAGCCTTGGTCTTTTGAAATTTGAGTAGTGGGAACTTTGATCGGCTTACATCGTTCTAGTCGGCAGTATTGTCGTTGAATGAGCGAGTTGCCTAAGGGTTCACCTTAACAACCTTTCATCGCTCTGAACGTGAGAATTCTTCGGCTTTTTGCAGTTCAAAATGCCTTTTTTACTTGGTTTTTTCGCATGAAGTACGAAGGAAATAGTGAATGTTTAACCGAAATTTTTTTTAAAACTAACAGTACGAAGTCGAATTAACGACAATTTTGAAAGCCGTGCGACAGTTTACAATCATTAGGGCAGACCATTGAGACTGTTAATAAAACGTAATTGTGGTATTTCTGCTTTGACAAATGTGTTTTATCACTTCGCGTGCTTGCAATTTCGAATCCTTTTTCGTGCTTAAGCAAAAAGGCCTGTGCAAACAATATACTTGACCGGTGAACTACGGAAGAATTCACGCTTCGAAAGCACCTTTACTGCTGTTTCATTTTAACAAACATTAGCCGAATGTTGTATTTGCGCACGAGCGTCTTTTCTATCGAAAATTGCTGCAATTGCTGCGCACCATAGATGGAACCTTCATGAGACCAACGCATGGCGCGTCATCAGTTCTTTCATGTATCCGCAATGTGGCGGATTTTTGGGCGCACATCGATATTTGCATTTATTTTTCCGAATTCTTGCATACATCCCCAAGAATTGGAAGAGATTTGCGCGGGTATAATGAAGGATGCTTTGCCTTTTATTCCTATTTATAACATTTACGAAAATGTCCATTTTCTCGGTTATTTCTGAATTGCTATATCTTCACAGCAATCGTAATAAAGAAAAATGGTAATGAAGCAGGGAACAAAAGAATTGCCGCGAAGAGAAGGGGGGATGCGAGTGCTGTTGGAAAAAGAAAGAAACGATGTCTCAAATTTGTGTGTTTGTATGCATACTGCTTACGTAAATGAGGTAGACTCGACTAAATTCTCTCTGCAGCTTGAAGACGACGAGCACGATTTGACTGCGGTTCGTATGAGATTGGTAGGTCGTATTTCGCATTGCACTGTTCTGTGAACGTTTGCGCTGCACGTCGCTGTGCTCATAAGCCCTGTCCTTCTCCAGTTTTTTAGGTCTTCCTCAATGCACGATTCCGTCGCATGCTGCCTCTTAATTTTGCATGAAAAGTTTTCATATCGCGTTATCATTCACTTGCTCATTTTTGCGCTCATCTGAAAGTTTCCGGCACGACAACTGACCTTTCTTTTTTTGCCTGCGGAGAAAGTCATTAACTCCAGAACTCAGCTTCGTTCTTTTTGAAACAAAGCTCCGGCAATGAACTGTCCGATCATGAACCAGTCTGTTTGATGTTTTTCAATATTTCTTGGCCCTCTTTTCTTCATGATAGGAGTGACGTTGGACGAAGCTGGTACAAGTTGTGTAGTCAAGATTGATCAGCGAACAGAAATCGGACCACCTCAGCTCACGCGAAGTAATCTGCAAATGTCAAACATGCTAAAACAGGCGTGCAGAATACTTAGTTAAGCAGTCTAACTATAGTCTCCTTTTTAATAATGAATACTCATACTGCTAGGTGACTTTTTGAATATTTAATGAATAATCGTATTGCTAGGTGATTTTATGAAAACATAATTAATATTAATGTTACTGGAGGATTGTATGACAACTTAATGAAAATTCGTATTACTAGGTGATTTCATGAAAACATAATGAATACTCCTATTGCTCGTGATTTTATGAAAACTTAACGAATATTCGTATTACTAGGTGATTTTATGAAAACATAATGAATACTCCTATTGCTCGTGATTTTATGAAAACTTAACGAATATTCGTATTACTAGGTGATTTTATGAAAACCTAATTAATATTCGTGTTACTAGGGGATTGTATGACAACTTAATAAAAATTCGTATTACTAGGTGATTTCATGAAAACATAATGAATACTCCTATTGCTCGTGATTTTATGAAAACTTAACGAATATTCGTATTACTAGGTGATTTTATGAAAACCTAATTAATATTCGTGTTACTAGGGGATTGTATGACAACTTAATAAAAATTCGTATTTCTAGGTGATTTCATGAAAACATAATGAATACTCCTATTGCTCGTGATTTTATGAAAACTTAATGAATATTCGTATTAATAGGTTATTTTGTGAAAACTTAATTAATATTCGTTTTACTAGGTGATTTTATGAAAAGTTTATGAATATTCATATTACCTGGATTACCTGGTCCCGTTAGCAGCAACATATTGTCGCGATATTCCTCATCACCATTTCTAAGTGGGCCGAAAATAACTTTGGCGAAATGGTGTCACCTTGCTTAACTCCTTTTCTCAGAGGTATCCTGACTGCTCTGTCAAATAACATTATTTCCGTGCTGCAGTCAGTTTGCTTCCTTCAGCAGAACAACATATTCCAAACTGATTCCTTGATCGACTAAAGCTTGGAGCACCGCATTGATTTCGACACTATCAGAAGTCTTCTCGCAGTCTTCAAACGCTGTGGACAACGCCAGTTTATATTCATTGCATTTTTCTAATATTTGATTTATCGTGAATGAATGGTCTACAACACTAAAGATTCTTCTGAATTCTGCTTGTTCTTTCTGGTGCTGTGCGTCTAGTTGAGAGGATAATCTGTTACTGATTACCTTCATGAACAGCTTGTAGACCTGTGACAATTGGCTTATGGAGCGGTAATTACGTAATGATCCCTTGTAGACCTTTTTGTGAAGCAAGATTGTCTTTGATTCCTTCCATTCTGCCAGTATCTTCTGCATTACCAAACAGCGGGTGAATCTGCGAGCTAGCTCCTTGAATATCTTGTATCCTCCACTCTTCAGTACTTTTATTGTTAGGCGGTCTTTGCCTGGAGTTTTGTCGACCTCCATCTGTGATGCGGCCCATCTAAGTTCACTGATGAGGACTGGCAGAACTTCTTGAGATGGTGCAGGAATGTGAGGTTCTGGAACGTTTACTTTAGGAGCAAAAAGATCTGCGTAGAACTCTTTGCATATATCCTGCATTCCTTTTCTGCTCTTAACTAGTTCAACATCTTCATTCCTTAACGCTGACAGCTCCGATCTGTAAAGTATTAGCTGTCGTTTGCACTTTTTCAAACTCGTCTTCTGTTCTGCTGCTTGTGAAGGCGTAGTTTGCGATAACTCTCGAGATCTTACTGTAGCTTTGTTCTTATAAGTTTACAGAGCATGCAGTACTCGACATTAGTTCTTTTGCTTCTTATCATTAGCTTTCTCATCTCCATAAGCTTCTTCGTTTCGTTGGAAACTGCTTTCCTTCAGCCTCTGATACACAATCCTATATGGTTTTTATGAGCTGATAGTAGTCTTCATCTATGTCTTCTTTCAAGCTCCAGTCTTTAGTGGAGAACATTGCTTGAAAGATATTCTCGTCGATTTCTTTCGGTGCTCGCGCGGCGCTTGATTTCAGTTTTCTTTTCGCTTCACCTATCTGGTCAATAAATATTCTCGCTCGTACCAGGACTGGTATTCCCAGGTGATTTTATGAAAACTTAATGAATATCCATGAATATTCGTACTGTTACGCGATTTTATGGAAAAATTATGAATATTCGTATTACTATGTAATTTTATGAAAACTTAATGAATATTCGTATTGCTAGGTGGTTTTATGAAAGCTTAATGAATATTCGTATTACTAGGTCATTTTATGAATACTTAGTGAATATTCTAATTAATAGGTGATTTTATGAAAACTTAGTGAATATTCGTATTACCAGGTAATCTTACGAAAACCTAATTAGTTTTCATATTAGTAGGTGATTTTGCGAAAAATTAATGAATACTCGTATGACTAGGTGATCTTATGGAAACCTAATGAATATTCATATTACTAGGTCATTTTATGACTACTTAGTGAATGTTCGTATTAGTAGGTGGTTTTATGAAAACTTAATGAATGTTGGTATTCCTAGGTCATTTTATGAAAACTTATCTTCCAAAATATGTGCATTTTCTGAATGGGTCGTTTTCTTTTCTCATCGATAGCTGGAGGAGTGTATTGGCTTTCTTCATGTATGTCTCTTTTGACAGCAACTCTTAATCCGTTTCTCTTTCTGTTTCCATGTCTCCTTTCTCTTGACGACAGCGATGGCTTGCGCCGTGAGGTTCCCAAGGCCGTTTAAAGCTAGGAATGTCCTTCTGTGCTGATGTTGTTTGTACATGCCTTCATGTTCGATGTGCTGCTTCATGGAATGCTTTTATTCACTGTGTGGTATGATAGGCAGTTCTGGTAGGGATGAGTTTTGTTTGGCAGTTCTGATTACAGTCTTTTTTTGTGGGCCAGGGTTGATGCTGTGAGGCACCTAATGTTGGGCAGACATGAGGACATTTTCGCATCAGGCGTTTCTCTCGTTGGCCATAACCGTGTTCATCCAACTGAGTCATGGCTTGCAACCGCTGTTGAAAATTGAACATGTTAGTTTAGACAGAAATAAGCAGGAAACGCATCTCCCAGTGTTTGCTACACCTTAAAGTTTTGTTCATAAGTGAACACTGAGTTGCTATTTTGCGACAGTTCTTTGATCTTTCGTTCCTGCTTACTGATACACCTTTTATCTTGGGTTGTTGTCTTGCAGTGCAGTTTTCCAATGGTCTCTCTTGCATTTAGAGTAGCCCTAGGGACGAGTGGCTTTCGTATTATCTAGTTTCTAGAACCCAGCTGTTTAGGTCACCAAGGTAGATATCTATCTTCTGCGCTAAGGGCCGCGAGCGCAACGATTGGGAGGGGAGGCGAGGGTGTGAAGCAGTAGAGACTGTACCATTGTCCATACGGTCTGTTTGCTTCTCTCGTATTGTTTTTTTTCTTTTCCCATTTGACAGTTGTTTTTTTTTTTGATGCAGGAGATCTACAGAGATGACAAATGATACGCCCTTTCTTGCTACTAGTGTTACGTGCTAAGCGCTTTAGAGCAATGCACGGTTAGCAGTGACACAGCGATATAACCTCTAAGGATGCGTCTCAAGAAGATGTTTTTCGTTGAAGTTATAGGAAATGAAGGTGTATTACTTTTGATATTTTTTAGGCAGCTTTTTTTCCACGTTTTCTTAAGCCCTTTTTAACTGGAAGGTATTTTCGGTTTTTAAGCTGTTCGTTTTCATTATTGATTTTATCAAGGCGCAAATTTATCGACTTACTTGACTGATGCATCAGCGATGTCCTTTTCACATCCATGCATGGCTTATTGCTGCAAAAGTCGGTGGTACTCTTCCATCCTCCTCTCCTCGTTTTTCGTCTGCTCCTATTAGGAGCACGGGAATATCAATGCTTCAATGGGATCCCTCCGGCTCCACCGCTCCCCCTAATGAAATTTTTAACCACCTTATATCCTGCTGGCGGGTCAGAGATTCGTGTGGTGAGAGCTCATCATTACTGAATGCCAGTTACTTTCAATAGCTGTTCCATTCGGTCTTGAACCCGATAAAATGGGAGAATTTGAGACGTCGACTTCTTGATTTTTTGGACCCCTTAGTTTGCTTGTTTGTTGGGCGACTTTCATTGTAATGGTCGTGGGTGTGATTCCGAGACAAAGTATTCTCCATCGAATTTTCTATCTTCTATGCGTTAGCAGCAACACCCTCTGGTTCCTTCGCATCATCGTAAATTAGTAAGGACACCTAGTCTGCGTTTGGTTACAGGCGTGCGTTTATTCGATTTAGCCGTCAGTTAATTAGGTTCTTAGAAAAATTCGTGAAGACCTTTTTATAAGATTGCGCTTTCGAAGATGCGCAAAGTTGCGCGTAAATTTCAATCGTTGGTGGACGTATTACACTGTTCGACTATACTGGCCCAACACTCACATCGTTTTGCATTTGCGCGGAGTGGACTGGCGCAGTCGGAGTATCTGTAGGCTTTTTTTCATGTTGTGCTTATATTGTTGCTGATCTGCCTTACAGGATTTGAGACTGTTTTTGTTCTCCACTCCCCCCTCCACTCCCCCC
>JPKZ01001948.1:841237-851936 GCA_000803305.1 Toxocara canis | reverse complement strand
AAAAACAGTGCACGGGTAACCTCTGCTACTCCACAAAAATGCATTTATTGCACTTTTATGCATACGTAAGGCAGTGTTTGTGTTTTTCACCGAGCAGCATTTGTTTTTCAGCCTTCCTTTTTGGTGCATTTAGAGAGAATAGGTTCGTTTAATGTTGTCGTCATATTAAACTAACTAAATGAAACTTTTCTTTCCTCTTTTGCAGGAAAAATAAAACTTTTAGGTCGTTATTTCCGTTTAGGAATTTTTAACATCTACAAGTTTTGTTCCATGTTCTGTTAACTTCCGCAAGTTTTATTCCATGGTCTGCTGCCGATGCTTTTTATGGGCTCCTGACGCTTTGGCGTTGATGGATGCATCATAGCATCTGCTTCGGCTTTATGTAAGACAACAAACAGCAAAATTTGCACTTGTTACTGAGTTCAACTTTTATTACTGGTTGCTTGCTTATTGTGAATGCGTTTATGTGACGGATGCATCTCATCTGTCAACTCAGAACGTCGCGCTGTGTTCACCAAGCGCTCATGATGTGAGCCTGCTCTCCTTCACTCCTCACCAGTTTTAGGTAAATTGCTGCACTCATGTCTGAAGGCTCAAAATTGGGTGCGACTCTAAGTTTCCATTCATGTTAAGCTGCTAGACATCGGTTTCTGCGAAAGATTGCTTATTTACCAAAAGAACTCGATCGCATTAAAAGTTATCGTTATTTATTATTGTTGGAGAGATTATCTTTTCAGAAATTCGATTTAATGCTGTGAACAAATCTCGATATGTAAATCTCGTCCAGTATATTGTGGGTTTCATCTGTGTACGTGAAACAGCTCTCCGGCTGGCATTAAGAGAGTCATATTCAAAGAAATATCTTTGAGGCAGGCATTTTTAGGCGAACGAAGCAAATGGAAAAAAAATTGAATAATCTCCTCGCTCCGTTTAGAATTTTCGACTGTGAAGAATTGGGCACTTGCTTAATGTAGCAGAGTTAGCGAGATAAGACCAAAATTTCTGAAGGTGACGTGTAATGAGTTCATGCCTTACGAATGAATCAGGCAAACTGGAGAATGGAAAAGTTGATAGGTTGATGGTTTTCGTATTCTTATTCTCCAGTGTTTTAATGAAGCTCTCAGCGAGCACACAGTGCGCCGTTACATCTCGCTTAAAGAGATTCGAACCTGTCAAAGTCGACCACAGTTATTAAGAAATGAGAATTTTGTGAAAATATCTGGAAAATTTTGTGAGTAATTTAAATTTTTATTGATCTATGTGGACAGTCCGTCGAAAGCATATTTTTCAAGTTTTTTTTTCATGAGAAATTCCCTAAGAAAAGAAGAATGCATGCATCGATTGAAGTTGTTTTTCCGATCGAACGCAGGAGATGTGAGGGTGTAGCAACTGCTGAGAACGCCAGTGGTCATTTTATATAAAAGCATCGGTGTTGTTCGTTGAGATCGCTTTTCCCTTTAGCTGTTTTCGAAGTACCCGTTTGTTGTATGTTGCATATGATGAGTGCGCTGAAAAAACTCATTTTGCAGCGAAGCTCGAGCTCGGGTGCAACACGTAAGATCTCAGCGATGATTGATCGCAAGTTCAGCATTTTCACAAGAAAGAAGTCGTCGCCAACGCAGGACAAGACCCAGCAAATGAACAATCACAATCACATCAGCGTACGCTCTGGTTTCCTTATTTACCTCTCTACTAGTTGTCGCGTTTCTTTCTCGGTCACACTTTGTTTGGCCTATCTGCCATCTTTTGGAGGAACTGTTGTGCGAGTTCGTTAGTTTTTGATTAAAAGTCGCACTGTGCATCTCTCAGTGATTTGTACGATGTTGAGCTTCCTGTTCTTCCACACACAGGAAACATGTTTAGATGAGTGTTCCGTAGTAGAGTTATATGAAGCGAGAGGGACTTGGTTAATTGGAAAAGCGCTGAACCCCCATGCCCTTCTTGTTAAAGAGAGCGACTTCCCATACCTCTTCCTGCTTCTTTAATGCCGTCATCAGTTTGCGTAAAATTCTAGGCAGTTACGCCCCATTTTGGGGCAGTAGAAGGTTATGAAGCGTTTTCAGAAGCATAATGCACGGCTTTCGCTGTTTGTATTAAGGATCAGCCAGTGGTCTGTTTCACTGTACCATGTGTTTTTCTTACGGTTTTGATGCCTCAGTTTTGTGCTTAAAATGATGCGAATATTGCGATATGCCTCCGCGTTGGTTGGAAAAAGTACAAAACACACGAGCACTTAAAGAAAAAGACCTTCGTCGTTTGGAAGTAGGGGTTGTTTTTTTTTTGAGAAGGAGCACGTTTTCCTTTCCTCCTTTCGCCGCTCAGTTTGTGGAGTGTCACGGAAGGACGTGAGTACTGAGTTGAGGACCATGAGAAAACGCTTGCAGGTAGATAACAGCGTGCCTTCGCCGTTCTCGTCGAACATGGAGGGCGTGCATTTTAAGGATTCGGATCTGGAAGCAGGCGATAGACGAGTATCATCACCCATCTCGACCAATTCAGATGTCACATGTAAGAAAAAGAAGTCCTCCAACGAGGACGAGTTCGAACTACAAACCAAGAAAAGCATCTCCCTTCGTAATCGCAAACTGTCTTTTGGCGGACTCAGCATAAAGGTTCATTTTCTTGTTTTCACTCGTGTTAATTTTTTTCCTGTGTCCTAGTTTTGATTGAAAGCCAATCTTATTTTCTTCTGCTTGCTTTATTGAGGACGATGCGTACAAGCTGCGGAACGAAACCAGAAGTGGTGGGATTTGTTCATGGGTGGCTTTCCGTTGCCACAGAAACGTTACGATAAGAATGTGACTGTTTTTTTTTCAAAGGCTGTTTTCGGAAGAAACCGTAAGATATGCAGCAGCAGTCTCGTATGCGCAGTTTTCGTGAGGAAAGGAGTTGAGGAAATCTTTGTATGAATTTGCTGTAGAATGGTTCATCGCATAGTGGAAATGAAGTTGAATTGGCGAAGGTATCTTCGATTTGCATGTGATACTTTCATTTGTAAGATGTGAGCATCACTGATTCCGTCCATCGCTTATCGTAGCATACAAAACACTCCGTTTTGCTGTCAGTTGGGAATCATCATGCAAAACGGATAGTTTTTCCTTCCGTTATTCTCAGACCGTCGCACCATACGATAGTTTTTATTGCACTGGAGCTGTTGTGGAATGGAAGATAAGATTAACCGACCGTGAACAAGTTGTTCATTTTTAGAGTGGTGGTTCTGTGGAAACTATACAGATGCAAAACAATGCTCAAATCTACACAAAAACCGCAATGTATAAGGTAAGTTGTTTTGACTAATCAGACGCATTGTCTTTGTTTGTGTTTGGTGGATGTTTTCGTTGCATTTATTTAAACATTTGATTTTAGGAGATGGATACCGTTTAAAGGATTTCTCGACAACGGTTTCAGTTTCTGATTATAGAGTGCGAACACAAATACGTAGTCCAAATTTGACCCTCCATTCGAAAAGTCCGAGTTAACGCGTAATTTATGCTTGTAATTTAGGTTCTCTATATGGATTCTGCAGTCAAAATTTGCACATAGACTGTTGATATATTTTTTTTTTTGCATTAGTTACTTACGTGAACATCCAGTAGTTGTGTTTTTATGTGAAGACAGCAGATCGTTTATGAAGCTCACCGTGTGAAGTTGGGAAGTGTTCGATTCATGCGAAATGTTGTCTGCTTCATCACATCTTACGTACAGGAATGAATCGTCAACCAAAGCGAATAACGTCCATATTCATTGAACACATGAACGGTCTCACGAATCTTACGCTACGGCTGTCAAAATCATGTCTCTCAGTTAGCAGATAGAGGATAATGACTGCATCGCATCGCTTTCGTATTGTTTTATGCGCGCACTAGAATTTTTCGCGTTCCCAATTTACATACACAGTTCTGTTGTTTAATGAACTTTCTTAACGTCATTTCCTTTTTTTGATAAGATACTCATGGGACATTGAATGGCGCTATCAAGTTTTTATGCATTTTCTGTATCATGTTTTATTATGTTTTTTTACTTTCTTTTTAGTAATTGCCTCTGGATGTGTCAGCAGTGTGCAAATTTCCAGGGTACGATAGTTGCTGTTAAAAAGCTTAACATTGACCCGAAGAAGTATCCGAAACTGGAGCTCTCTCGTGCATTATTAATGGAGTTTAAGAGGATGAAGGATTTGCAGCACGACCATATTACCAGGTTTATTTCTTTTACATTATTTGTTTGCCACAGGGAAAATAGCAGATGTAACGCGTTCCGAATCAGTACTTTTCATTAAACAGAACTGTGTATCCCTAAAAGTACAACATTGCTGTCAGTTGTCTTTATCTTGTGCCTGAATATGATATACACCTCTTCATTTCTGTTGAATCCAACGTGGCTTCAGAGCAGCATTACGTCGTCCTGAAGGGATGCGCATGCTGACATAATTTTTCATTGTTTGGCGGTATTCTCCCCACATTGTCACAGCGTTGTTGCAGCGTTTCGGCATTACATTTTTGATGCCACGAAGAAGTATACGGGGAGGGGAAAAGGGAGCTGAAGATTAAACGAAATATCAGTTTCTTGTTATGTATCGGCGGTACTACTGCCTTCTGCAGTTACTTTTTAATAGTTTTTTTAGGTTCACGGGCGCTTGTGTTGACTGTCCACATTATTGTCTCGTTCAAGAGTATTGTCCAAAAGGGTCGCTGGAAGATATACTGGAGAATGAAAAAATCGAGCTTGACAAAATGATGAAATACTCGCTGCTTCATGATCTGGTTAAGGTACAAGTTTGAAAACTGATAAAGTACTCGCTGTTTCATGATCTGGTACAAGTTTGTAAACCTCATTTTACGGAGAATACGTTTTCACATGCTGCATTCGGAATCTGCTCCTTCCTTATTTCCTTATTGAGGAGAGCGCGTCACAAATCTCTGCCAGATCTTGGGCTGGTTGCGAACAGCTGGTAAAAATCGAAAAACTTAGTATGGCAAGAGGATGACAGAAATGGAAATGTCGGAGGAAGAAAGAAAATAAGGTTGCAGAACTGAGCAGTTGAAACGCGAGAAAGCAACGAGGTCCGGGAACTAGGAGAGAAAAACTCGTATGGTAAACATTGAGCGTCTTCTGTCAAACAATCAAAGCCGAATAAATCAAGCCTTTCCGGCAGCTTAATTGGTTAGATTTTAGCGAACTATTTGGAGTGAGCGATCAGGAAAGATGCTTCTGAAAAAATTGTTACATGACTAGCCGAGTTCTGGTTAATTGAAATGTCGGAAGGCTCAACATGTTAAATATGAAAAGGTTATAAGTGAAGTAATTAATATGAAGATGGTTTTGACAGGTACTGGTTACTTGGGAATGGAGTAATATGTGTCGTACTTTTCAAAGTTTTCACTGCATTATATTGGGTGCGCTTGAGAGGATAAAGTTTGCCGAGAGCGAGTGAGTGCAGATGAGTTGTTCGGTGATGTCGACTAATGGTGGTGATGACATAATGGATCGTTTTCAGGGCATGTATTTCTTGCACAGCAGTTACGTTGGATCGCATGGTAAACTGAAGTCGTCGAACTGTGTTGTCGACAGCCGGTTCGTACTGAAAGTCACCGATTTTGGCTTTCATAAGTTGCACGCCATGGAGGACGAAAACATCGACGAGATCGGCGAACACGCCTTTTACAGAAGTAGCTAAAGTTTCGCTGTATTCCAGCGCACATCATCCTCTTCCTGCTCTCTCTTCCTAATTGAGAGACAGACATTTCTGCGCTCCCGAAGCATATTTTTGCCATGGAGTATATGCCAGTGTTCATTTAGTGATGCAGGATAATCTCAAAAGTGATTGTAGGTTCAGTTCCAGATTTAAGGGATTGGTTGTTGAGGTAGAAGTTGGTTTTCGCAAAATTTTTTGGCCCATCTTTCTCTGACAGTTAGGCGGAGAATGATGTTATGCTTGCCACATATACTAACTATATTCACGTTGAGGGCTGGTGCAGTTAAGGAGTTGTTTCCTTGTCAGAACTGTAGGGGAGTTGGTTTGGTGAACTTACATAATGGAACTTTCTTACGGTGCTTAACATTGTGCGCTGCATTACGCGTTAGAAGCAACTCGGTGTTTAAATCTGTTGATGAGAAATATGAAATACCCAGAAAGCAAGCGCTGAAATTGGTGTGTTGGCCATCGTGTCGAAATGTAATTTCAAGGCAGTTTTTGTTGGTCTATCTGGTAGAGATGTTTGTGAGTAGTTAAATGCGTTTGCATAGGTGTTTTCTTCGTGGGATAAATTAGACAGTTTTACTAGACTGTAAATACACATGTCATGTCAGCTCGCTTAACAGGCTTTCCTAATTGTTTATTAACAACATCCCCATTGGGTCTCACAAGGATGGCACTGCTCTCAGATGACACCTAGAAGGCTTTGTTGAATGTTTTAGAGAAGCTATGGACAGCGCCAGAAATCCTCCGAAATCCAAATGGATTCCCACCGAATGGTACGAAGGCGGGCGATTCATACAGTTTTGCGGTTATCCTGCACGAAATGCTCTTTCGAAAAGGCGTCTTCTTTATGGATGACGAACCATCACCGAAAGGTACGCGTTTAGTTCTGCCCGAATTTTAGGTGCTGTACTCGCTTCTCACTACTTACCTCGTTTCTAATCGTTCTGAGGCAAATGCATATAAAACTCATCGCAACAAATAACAAAGTGCTTTTGCGAAGTTGTTTTTTGACGATTTTATGCACTGTACGGGTCACGCTGAATTTGTTCTGTTGTGCGCTGTGTCAGCTAGTCAAGCTTTTACAATTCTTCAGATGGCTCTGTACATCTACGGGAATGATGAAAAGTGCAAACAGTGAAGGTATTTAGCATGTGTTTGTGTTAGCCCACTATATGACTATGTTTATAACAGACGTAAGAGTTATGTCACTGGAAGACGCTTGATAACTTCTCTGTGGTTCGGCTTAGCGCTATTTTGTTTTGTTTTTTGTTCGTTGTTTTCGGAAGTTTCAGGCTGCTTTCGTTGATGTGCTCGCTTCTTTCTGAATATTGGCGAACGCAGACGCGGGCTAAACCTTTGTTGGCTCACATGAATTCTTAGTCTTTTTTTTTTACTTGAGTGAGAGGACTGTCAGGTTTGAGAAGATAGTAAGCTGTTGATCATGACTGTTACTGATGTGACGGTGAGCATACTCAGAACCGCTAGCAGCACACTTTTAAGAAATCTATGACCGCGTACGCAAGGAACCGGGTCCCGACGAAGAGTTGTATCGGCCGCAGATTCCCGAATCTGCGCTCACTGATGACCAAATAGAGCCGCACTTGATTAACCTCATGATGGGATGCTGGGCAGAAGAGGCGCATGACAGGCCCGACTTCTCAGTGATAAGAAAGGTGGTCCGCTCACTGAACAAGTTAGTTCAATTTCTTTTGGAAGTGCAGCATTCAAGCGCTCATTGCCATCACCTCGGGAGCGGACGCACCAGAAACTAACTAGGGCAAGTCTTCGAAGTAACTTTAAGTAATTACTTGAAAAATTCCTGAAGCTTGCAGAAGGCACCAGAGGTGTGGAAGTTTACATTTGGGAATCACTTTCTGAGGATTTTTCCAAGACTTTGGGATCCTACATGACGAGCATTTTCCTTAATGATCAGATTTTTGGCTTGTGCCATGTCCTTCCTCTCTTCTCGTCCGTTAATGGTTGTAGCAATAGTCGTATGAGCGGAAACCGCAATGACTGTGTTGCTTTTTGGCACAGATAGTGGACGCACTTTCGGAAACGTGATTCTTTTCTGCGACTGGGAAATGAGGATAAACGTCGAAGCCTTCCACCAGTGTTTAGGATCTTCCTTATCATTATATGAGCTTCATTTCCGCACTTGTTCTTATTACTTTTGTCGGTTTTCTTCTGCGTATCAAAGAGCAAGAAATTTTTACGGTCACCAAAACTTCTTTTGGCGCCTCGCTAGGCTGTATTGGTGCAGTAACATATCTGCTGAAATTGTCCGAAAAGGGGAAAAATGTCTGTGGAATCCGTGCCAAAACTCACTCCTCGAAATTAGAAGAGGATTCCGTTGTTGCAGGGGATCCCGTCGAAAACTCCGGTAATCTGAACGAGGTGGAATGCAAATCCTGGCCAAGAAGCAAGTGTAAAATCGCATCTTACGACAACTTTTTAGAAACAATGAAACTTCAAATTTGGTGGACAATTTGCTAAAACGCATGGAACAGTACGCCAATAACCTTGAGGGACTGGTTGAGGAGCGAACGCAAGAGTATTTCGCAGAGAAGAAGAAAGTGGAGGATCTTTTGCATCAGCTGCTACCACCATCTGTTGCCGATCAGGTCGCTTGTTGTAATGCAGTTCAAAAGTTTCGTTCATTCGTGTGATGGCCACTCGGTATAGTAGTGAAGTACAGGTTTAAATAAGCGACGTAAAGAGAGTTATTGGCTTTCTGCTCTTCAAAGTAAATTGTGAAAGAAATGCAGTTATGGGTACCGCTTGAAATTTTTCAAGCGGCTTTCGTACCATGCAGTCATCGTTCGAAAAAGAAATGGGGAGAGGTGCACAGGCGCTTGTTGCCAGCTATCAAATTTGCAGCAAGCACGATCAGCTGACCACCTGTTAGCCTTCACAGAATGTTCGCGTTGTGCGTGTTTTCACTGGCCCGTAAACGCAAAAAGGCTCATCACGAATGAACACTGACAGCAGAAACAGCTGGACAAATTGCATTTTCAGTTAATCAGTGGTCGAGCGGTACAAGCAGAGGCGTTTGACAGTGTAACGATTTATTTTTCTGATATCGTCGGCTTTACTGCGCTGTCGTCGGTGTCCACTCCTATGCAGGTGCGTGTCGCTTTTTGCAGCTGCGCTCAGGGACCATTAAGAGATTTGGAAACCACCTTGTTCTGCGCATTTGTTGTGAGCAATGCGTAACGTCGATCGGACTAGTTCATCTGTCCTGCCTTTCTTTCCACTAGTTACGTCACCAGACGTGCACCACCGATATCAATAATAGAATGTGCAGATTTCTGTCGTCTGGAATCTAGTGTTCGTTATAAAACGGTTTGTTTAGCAAGAGGGGTTATTTCTTACACAGATAATTTAATGATTCATCTTGACGCAGTTTTTGTGCGCAACAGGCAGCTGTAATGGATACTTATTCTACAAAATTTGAACTTTAAGAAACAGTGAAATGCAGACGATAGACAACTTCCGTTCACTAATAAGTCTTGCATTTTCATCATTCTATCGGTAATTTAAAAATTGCGATCACAAACGTTGAGGGACCTATGAGATTGCGGAATAAAATTCTGTTGTTGCGCAAACGATGTATATCATCCCGAAGTTTTCACGTCTGGCTCGAGCAGGATGTCTGAACGATGAAGTTCCCTCCCACCTGTTAGCCTTCACAGAATGTTCGCGTTGTGCGTGTTTTCACTGGCCCGTAAACGCAAAAAGGCTCATCACGAATGAACACTGACAGCAGAAACAGCTGGACAAATTGCATTTTCAGTTAATCAGTGGTCGAGCGGTACAAGCAGAGGCGTTTGACAGTGTAACGATTTATTTTTCTGATATCGTCGGCTTTACTGCGCTGTCGTCGGTGTCCACTCCTATGCAGGTGCGTGTCGCTTTTTGCAGCTGCGCTCAGGGACCATTAAGAGATTTGGAAACCACCTTGTTCTGCGCATTTGTTGTGAGCAATGCGTAACGTCGATCGGACTAGTTCATCTGTCCTGCCTTTCTTTCCACTAGTTACGTCACCAGACGTGCACCACCGATATCAATAATAGAATGTGCAGATTTCTGTCGTCTGGAATCTAGTGTTCGTTATAAAACGGTTTGTTTAGCAAGAGGGGTTATTTCTTACACAGATAATTTAATGATTCATCTTGACGCAGTTTTTGTGCGCAACAGGCAGCTGTAATGGATACTTATTCTACAAAATTTGAACTTTAAGAAACAGTGAAATGCAGACGATAGACAACTTCCGTTCACTAATAAGTCTTGCATTTTCATCATTCTATCGGTAATTTAAAAATTGCGATCACAAACGTTGAGGGACCTATGAGATTGCGGAATAAAATTCTGTTGTTGCGCAAACGATGTATATCATCCCGAAGTTTTCACGTCTGGCTCGAGCAGGATGTCTGAACGATGAAGTTAATGATCGTTGTTTTTGCTGGTCGCAAGCGCTTGCAACTGCTGATCTGTTGAGCGCTGTGTTGCATTAAACACCTGCTTATTATAGCGGTTAAAGAGACGCATATATTGGTCGGCTGGTTCAGTTGAATGTTTATTATGCGTACTAATCTATTAAATATTGCTTGCAGGTTGTGACACTGCTGAATGACCTCTATATGGCGTTCGACGGCGTGGTCGACAACTTCAGGGTGTACAAGGTTGAGACGATTGGAGACGCATACATGGTTGTGTCGGGACTTCCCGAGAGACACGACCAGCACGCATCACAGATTGCACAGATGGCGCTTGCTCTCTTACATAAAGTCAAAAATT
Source organism: Toxocara canis (assembly GCA_000803305.1). Lineage (NCBI taxonomy): Eukaryota > Metazoa > Nematoda > Chromadorea > Rhabditida > Toxocaridae > Toxocara > Toxocara canis. The sequence continues at coordinate 841,438 of JPKZ01001948.1, read as the reverse complement.
TCGTCATCAGGCATCGACCTGACGAGCAGCTCAAGTTGCGTATCGGAATCCACTCAGGTGTGGAAAGAACTCGCTTGATTTACATTATTTGCCGTAACACTGAAAGCGATTTTCAACCGTCGTCATACGCCTTGTTACAAGCATGACATTTGTTTGTCTTTCAGAGAAGTTGTTTAGTATTTTTCGAGCGTCCTTCATCCC
>JPKZ01001948.1:807523-840751 GCA_000803305.1 Toxocara canis | reverse complement strand
CGTCCGCCTCCCTCTCAGTTTAATATCGCCGTCATGGATGAATTATCCTTTCCAAACTTCTCATCTAGTTTTCTATGAGCCTTATAATGTTGGGCTTTGTGTACTTGCACAGCTAAGTCCCATCTCAATATTACAGGTTCTGTGGTGGCTGGCGTGGTAGGTTCGAAAATGCCAAGGTACTGTTTATTCGGCGACACGGTTAATACAAGTAGCAGAATGGAGAGCAACGGCTTGCGTAAGTAATGCCATTTCCATTGCTGCCACACAACACTGTAATAGGCACCGCCAGAAAAAGTAATTGCTGTATTTGCTTCATTATAAGTTCCGGCACGTATAAGCTTCGCGGTGCTCGAGCAAGGGAAGCTTGTGTGTTTGTCTTTAAGTGGTTTCTTAATCCATCAAATTCGGGGTGCACTTCCAGTATTAGAAGTGATGGAATCACCGGACACTATTTATGACTGAAATCTTTACATAAAAGGGTGCACCCATTTATGGGGCCGTATGTTGAAGAGAGCGTTTACATTCAAAGGGGAAGGGGTTTATAATTGTTGTATCGTTCCTGAGTAGGCTTGTATGTCTATGAGAGCTTGTATTCAAGGCGGATTGCTTAACAAATTATTAGGGCTTAGTTGTGCTACTTGTAAGTTTTGGAATAGCAGCAGTACTAGGTTATGCGGTGTTCGGAAGCGAATGCAAACCAATGATGACAAGTAAGGTAGTGGATGGGGCGAGGAATTGATTCAGAAGGTGGTCGGGCGTTTATAGTCTGTGAAATCTTGCAGAAGTTCTCCAGAGATATTCACTTTTCTTATAGCATTTATTTTCACTCCCAAAAAGTGCTGAGTGAGGTTTGTTAAGCACAGCATTGTTTAGAAAAGTTGCTTTGCTAGGGCTTTGAAAGTGTTTTAAAATTTAGAAATAAGTAGAAAACTGAAATCGAATATAATGATAGGAATTTGTAAACTCATGTTACGACTTCTTTGTTCAAATACTTCTCACATTCTCAGAAACTAAAAAAGTTGAGTCATTCAACTGAGCACCTAATATGTATATATATGTATATATATATATATACATATATATATATATGTATATATATACATATGTATATATGTACATATATATGTATATATATACATATATACATATATATATATGTATGTATATATATAATGTATATATAACATTCGTTTAAAATCCACGAGATCTCCATAACATCACAGTCGTTGTTAGCTGCAGAAAATGGTTATGCATCATTTTCTTGCAGCATCAGAGCCCTATTCTTATATTTTAAATCGACAACTTTCATCTAATACGGACTCTAATCGTGAAACGCTGTTGCACGGTCAGCGTAATTTGCTTGGATTTTTCCACTTCCATAGTGTATGAGATCCCAAAAGAGTGATAAGCTTTTCATTCACCAGATTCGTGAGCCTTTGTTCTTGCACGTTCTTGCTTGAGATTGGAAGTTAGCGAGAATATGTGAGAGGAGCACTAAACAGAAGACGAAAATAGTTTCAGCTGTATTCTACCCAAGCGTTACGCGGGAGGAAGTTTGAGTTTTGAAGAGAGAAGAGATCAGTTAGACGTTAGCATGTTTAAGTTGGTTTGTTTAGCGCTGAGGATTCATGTGAGCAAGCAGACCAAGGAAATCCTCGACAAGGAGCCCGGTTTTCGACTTGTGCTACGTGGCGAGGTCGAGATGAAGGGTAAAGGCAAGCAAACCACCTACTGGCTCAAGGGCTACAAGGACCAGAACATTCCTGACTTCGGACCCGAATATGCCTAGTCGTGCTCTTTGAGCTTTCGCTTTATTCTCGTTGTATCTGCTTATTATAATTATATTATATACCTTATTACTACTGCTGTTTTTCTCAGCCACATGCAGTTGGGCTGAATGAATTGTTTTTACATTTTATTTAGGAGTTCGCTCGTTGAGAAACAAGATTGGCGAACGAGCACTTATTTATTCGTAAGTTACATAGAAAGCGACTCTTACACGCACATAAGCAGGAAACGTTGTGCTTCAGAAATGTCTGAACATTTTGGGTCGCGCGTGCCGGACATTTCCTGGAACGTCGCGTTAGCGGTGTGCGCAGTGAATTCATTCACAGAGTTCTATGAGATGCACTTGAGCGCTTTTTGAGTTGACTTGCTTCGTTCTTTTGCACGCAGGGCCTGCTTGCCACTGTTACTTTTAGATGTGTGTAATGCTTGCTAATGTGTTCGTTCTGTTAAATCGGCGCTTCGTTTAACGGGTTCATCGGTCTTTTGAGGTGAATAATGTGTTTCATTGGCTGAGTATGTGCTGTCTCGTAGTAACGTTGCAAGCTCAGCTTCTGTCACGCTCGCCGTTGACGTGCTCACGTCTTAGAAAAATTCTCTGCAAAAGCAGCTCACTTCATCGCACACCTGCCTAGCCGCCAAGTCATAGTTTGTTCCCCTCTTGCCACTCTACTCTCTCATCATGCAAAGAAAAAAAAATTAGTTTCACATGTTTGTGCACACACCATACACAGCCTTCAGTAACAAATCTATGAGCAGCCACTTGTGTGACGAGGACACCTTGTAAACAACGTGCCAGTTGTCTCCTCGTTTTTAATGTATCGCTTGGTCACAGTATTCAGAAATGCCAAATGTTTTTTACAGGTTTTGCTGGGAACGATTTACTGTAACGTCAGTTCTGCCAACTGCACCGGTTTAGTATTATTCGAGTGAAACCTATAGGCGTGAAATGGTGACCAAAAACTAGCACCAAGATTTGGTCTACGCTAGTGGCAGCATAGTTCCTATTCTCGGTTCCCCTACTTTTTCATTTCTAAATAGATTTGTATAGTCTCCTCAAATTCAGGCTCCCCACCTCAGATATGATAGTCCCAGAAAATTCACCTTTTTTTCCAAAATTTGCATCTTTTCTCTTTGGCACATCACTACATATAGAGACTGATTAACTGACCTGAGACTTCGAACTCATGGCCCCTCTTCCATTTATGAAAGCAGTTTGCATAAACCGCTTCCTGTCTGTTATGGCAATCCCTTTTTATCGAGCTAGAATTCTGATGTGAAGGGTGCGAATTCAAGGGCTTACGGTACTTTTTCATTCGCGTATCATGCGCGGTGCTGCGCAGTAATATGCAGTAATTGCTACTGTCCACAAGCGATGCATTTCAACTTTCTTCTCTCTGGGCACTAAAATTAAGCGATACATAGCATTGGGCCAAAGTTTTTATGCACGAACGACATGGATGTGTGAAAGTGGTGGGCATGCATCGAGCGAACTGGCTGACGGGAGGTAAAAAAATGGTATGCATTATCTTTCGGGTTGAGATCTCCGAAAATAGCAACAAAAAAGTGCTGGATGTCGAATCAAGCTAGATATCGTTTACAAAGCACCCATGCAAGTGCACAGTTGATATCGTTTACTGATGGGGATGTTTTAGTGCGACACAACAGAAACGCATTGGTGCAAACGCCAAAAGTGGCATGATACATAGGAGTAACGATACTGAGTAGTTTGTGTTTACTCGATTTAAGTGAGCACAACGTAACGGCACTATCTTCCAGAGAGCCAACTTATCTCAGGAGCCAATACGTCAGAATGAAGTTGAAACCGGAGTGGCTCTTGTTCACCGTTTGTAATGCCTAATTTTTGTTCTTATAGACAAATTTGCCGAGTTCATTTCTACTATTATAGTTGTGTAACGATTTTCATTTTTCAAAAGCATCATTTTTTATCTGTTCTGGAAGAGATGTGTATCATATGGACTGTTTTGGGGGCATTGTGTTGCTATTATGGTGGTGCAGTTCAGTTGTGACCATTTCTTGATTGCAAATATGTCATTAGCTGGATTTGTGGAGGCCACTAGGTAGAGTTTTGAGTTTCTCTTATGTCGCATACGGATTCCCATAGTGACGACTGAGGATGCTAGCGTGTCGCATTCAAACGTTCGCTTAGCGATATCCACTGTGAATCTACACTCTATAAAGGTGGGTGTTTCGTTCAATAAAATCCGAATGGTGGGATGGATGGGGTTGTGTTCCCTTGCCTGTTTATTTTTTACAAGCTGCTTTCAAGCTTCCAATGTTCTGTTCTCAGCTTTTTTTGTTTCGAAATTGTTTTCCGATATAAAGTTTGCAGTTTTGATCCAATTATGTGTTGTTGCTCAAAGAATACTGTTGCGTCGATTGGTTTTTATTGGTTGTATGTTTCTTTTTGTTTGTTGTATTCCCACAGTCCTTCCGTATGGGTCAAATTCCGATCGCTTATATCGATTCGCAGTTCACCGCCCACCGCCTGCTCTTTTCCGGCAAAGAGAAGCCTTTGATGTTTAGCAGATAGATTAATTATTTAGATTAATTATTTCAAACCGATTGAAACATGAATTTGATGGTTATTTGCGGTGGCTGTTCAGTTAGAGGGGAAGAGAGGGAAAGTCGTGCTTAGAGAACACTCAGTGATCTTTGTCAGCCTCATTAACGTTGAACTGTTACGGAGAGCGTCGTTGTATGGCATTGCCGGTTTTGAGCCTTTTATTTGGCTCAAGAGCGATCTTTTTTTTTTCTCTCTTTCTCCCTCCCACTTTATGCTCTTATGCAGTTTCTATCAGAGGCATTACGAGCGTGAAATGCAACCAAGTGATGCCATCTTATCATCGACATTTCACCTTATACGGCAAAATGTAACATAAAATTAATTTCTTAAATGTGAGCACAGCTGTTTTCGCTATACACGTTATACATTCGTCGTTGTAATAATTTCACGTACCTGTTCATCCTTCATAATTTTTCAGATGCCAGGTGCCAGTTTCTAAACAACCGGGTGTTTTTCGTAAGCTCACCACTGGTTTATATTAGCAAGCAGGCGGTTGCTCATTTACGAAACCACGCGACCTCCCGTATTCACCAAAATTCGTGAGTGCGGCGGAGGAGCGGGGATGGGGAGTTGTCGGAATTGAGTTGAAGCATAGCTGCTTGAATAGCATAGCAAACGAATACCAACTTAACAAACTGAATACGCGAAGCTACGCAAGCTGCTTGGTAATCAGAGTGCGAGCTGTATGAATTTCTGTAGGGAAGTTGGTGGTTGTGCGGCATTGAAAAGAATCTGTAGGGGAACGTAATGTATGTCCCACACTGATTGTTTGCTTCGGTTAAATAGCAATTTACGTAGTGAAAGTTGGTCTTGGTTAGCACAAGTCCTCTTTGCTGGCTGGTCATAGGCAGGAAAATGGCAGAAGTTGAGGGCGTGGACAACAGAAATTGTTTGGCAGCAGAAGTAATACAAACTCTCCACGGCCCCACCAGCGATATGAATAGCCCCTTACTTCGTTACATTCGCCTTTTCGGGTTGGCCGACATGTTGAGAAATCGGAAATCTCTTAACATGCGGGGAAAGTGGTTGTTTCACCTGAAGAGTGATACGCGCTACACGTGAGTTCATGCTCGATGCATTTACAAGCAGAGACGGGCTGTTCGCTGATAAAAGAATCGCTGATACGTGAAGCGATTCACGAGCGCTGATTGTCGATTGCAATGAACAGTTTGCTTAGTATAAGTTCACATGGCGTGATGTGGCAGTGGAAATGCAACAGGACAGTTAACGATTCGTAGGTGTTTTGTCACACGTCTGGGTGTCTAGATCTGTGCACGTTTTATACTTGAAAAGCGACAGATTTTTTGACGCCGCATTCCTTTAGTCGTCTTTGATGCAGTTGTTTGCTGAATTTACGTAAGTTTTCCGTAAATTTGCTTTATGGGTTAGTGAGCGCGGGCAGCAAAAGTGCGTTTTTGGCGCAGTTAGCTTTGTGGGGTGCTTTATAGTACATTCGGGATCTAAAAATCGACGCTGAAATACAGAATATTTGTATTTCTTAGAGGCATGATATTTGTACTGTTTTTGAAAAAAAAGCAGAGCACGGTATTCAAGCCGGTAAAGAAAAGGGTGGAAAATTAAAGGGGAAAGAGAAGACATGTCAAGAAATTCGAGATACCTAAAGGTTACGACCGATTCCTCTCTGTTCTGAGCAGATGGTTGAAGAAATTACGCGTAGGTTGCTTATAGTACATTTCTTCGTAGTGTTGTTGAAATTGGCGATGACTGTCTTTAAAAAATTGTCTTTGAGGCAGGCTCGTCACTTCTATGTTTTTCCTGTGATGGCACCAGTAAAACAATAAGTGGAAATGCACTATCAGAAGAAATTAATAGCTGGTACTAGTAACAGTGAGCGTCAGTCAGCCTCGGAAAATATCACTTCTGTTACCTCTGCCCGATTTGTCCTCACGGCGTTGCCTCGAGTTGGAGCAAATTCACTTCTCATTCCGCTCCCGAACATGACGACCATCGTTGACCAAACGTCCTCATCGTCGGGTCTGTCCGACGATTCTTTGGTCGATCGTGTGCACGCTTCGAGTAGAGAGGTGCAAGAGTGGTGTGATGCATTACGCAAGTGGTGTGCTACATGCCTCGCCGAATCAGATTTGCGATGTAGAGTTCTTGGATCGCGTCAGCAAATTGCGTATGAGGTGTTACAGTCTGTTTTTCATCACCATTTCTTGTTGTCGACCAGCATTGCGCTCTTTATAGCGTGGGAGGTAAGACTGTGGAATGGAACAAAACTGTTTTTTTTCCATCGGCAGGCCTTCAAGGAGGAGTACAGTTTAACGTATTGAAACTGAACGGTGCTGGTCTCATGCGTCTACTCATCACCATTTCTTGTTGTCGACCAGCATTGCGCTCTTTATAGCGTGGGAGGTAAGACTGTGGAATGGAACAAAACTGTTTTTTTTCCATCGGCAGGCCTTCAAGGAGGAGTACAGTTTAACGTATTGAAACTGAACGGTGCTGGTCTCATGCGTCTACTGCTTTAGCCTTCGAAAACACGGGCGAAATTCACCTGATCTGCCAAACAGGACTAGCTTCCGACTTTTTCAATATCTCACTCGCCGAAGCATATGGTCAGTGCAGGGCAAAACTGGTTCCACACCTATTTCATCTTTGATGAATTCATGTCGAATTCGGTTTCCTTGGATTCCTCTTGGAGCTACTGACGTTTATCCTGTAGTTCTGGCGATCTCTGAGCAAACACAACGTATTCGCCTACAAAGAGTCAACGGGTTAATTTCTCACAGTCGATAGAGATGCCTCATTTTCAGTCGAACTTGCTAAAGAGGGCCTCTAGAGTTACTCAGAAAAGCGTCGGCGAGATTGTATAGCCTTGGCGTACGCCTATGGAAATTTTGATATAGCAGGCGTCGTGGAGAAATTTTATTTCTGCGCTGCGATCGGTATTCAGCTCATGTAGCAGACCAGCGTTTTCTGGAATGATAAATTCAACTTTTTTACCCTAACATTTCTGCACAGCATCTTATGTTTGTCACTACCAACTCTGCCTTCTGCTTTCGTCTACGCTGTTACCATCCGTTGTACGGTTTCAGTCGTAATCCTTCGACGATTCGTTGGCGCTGCAGCTGCGCATTACAGCTTCACGGCTTTTCTTATTTCGCTTACAAACTTCTTAACCTTCCTCAGCCTCTTTCAGCGGGTTTATCCGTAAGTCAATTGGTGACATATGTTTTGAAGACGTTTGCGTCGAAGACGGAGTTCAACAGTGCATTTTGCGATTTTAGGATTCGATTTTTCTTCGCGATATTAAGTCATATCGTTGAACATAGAAACTGATGATTTGAACTCGCAGTTATTGTGCTCTCGTCTGTAACTGAGACGTCCATAAATATCTTTGCCGTGTTGGTCACTACATAGACGATTTGATCTACACTTCTCCCGTCGGGGCTTTACGTCCATTGCCTTTCGCATTCTACTTTCAAGACTCGTCGACAATATTTCACTATGAGCTCGACCACGCGTATACCTCTCTGATTCCTTGATCCTGTGCCGAATCGATTGATAGGGCGACCGTTATTTTTTTTGGAAATGGTCCGATTATTGCGTTGAAATTCTTTTGGACTATTTGGACTGCAGCCTTGGGCGACGCTGAGCTTTGATCGCGATCAACTTTGCGCTCAAAGCTGTTTTGAGGTTTCCGTGGAAACTTTCTATTTCTTCGTCTTCGGCCTGTAGGATTGGTGCAAACGTTTGTACGAGTTTCAGAGATCGTATCTTATACACTTCAACTCTAGGACGGTTACTTATGACGATAATACTTCGTATCTCTTTATAACCAGTATGATAGTGGGTTTCACAATGAACCCAAAGTCTCTTCTTGCTATTGTCTAGAGCCTTTCCCAGCAGTACCTTTTCACCGCTACTCGACGTCGCCGAAGGTTGCTTCGTCTACGTCGTCTCACCAAATCCGACGATGTCCACGCTGGTTTTCTTCAACTGTTGAAGACATGCGTCCACTAAGGCTTCTGTCGATAGTGTTCTTACATAATGAATATAATTGCTATGCTGATAGGTCCACGATTTCTTTGCCGCCTCTTCGTTATATTGGGGTGCGGGTTTGTCATCGAAGATCAAGCACTTCCAGACCCATCCGAGGTCCTTTCATCTTGCGCTGAAGAGTTTTTAGCGATGGAAATTTTGCAGTAGTCCGCTTGGGTTGCTAGCCATTTCATCTTATTGTCTGCAACCACCAGAAGTAATAATCATCCATCGGCGGTCTGGGAGTCCTGCTTTAACATCGAAATATGTTTTCCTAGCCTTTTCCTAGCCCAGGAAAACCTCTAAGGTAAAAGGGGAGGGGGCTGGGAGGAAAAGGTAGCAGGAGGAAGCAGTGGTTTTTTTCGGCGAACCGTACGAGTTTGTCGCCGAGCTTCCATGACCTGAATTGCCATCACAGACCCAATCGCGCCCTGGTGAGCCTTGTCACTAGATTGTCCGCGGCTGCATATGCAACATATTCGCAGTCTGCCACCAACTTATTCGTGACTGATGTCTTCAACTCGTGTAGCAAATGAACGTTTCCTGATGCAATAAATTTTAAATGTTACTGGTAGTAGTATGTAATAAGCAGTAGTATTACGCTGATACAAAAATTGGGCCAGAACAGGTAGTAGTCGAATCGGGCAAGATCTGAACTATAAACCGAGTGAAGCAAAAGCAGATTCGCTCCAGTTCCTGAACTTTTGTCCATTTCAAATGCGGTGATTGCTGGAGGTGTACACTAATGTCACTGACCGTGGTTATGCGCAGTTAACAGTTGCACAAAACATTATGTTCCATGTTCGGCGCCTCAACTGCACAGTCAAAGGAACTACCTCAAAATATACGGCAACCTCAAATTTCCTGCTAGATGCCAATTTTTTTTCTGAGAGGCTAGTTTCGCCGTCATTGAAGCTTTGAACCACCTTCACACTGCTTTTCTTTTGATCTTTCCTTCGCCTTCCATTTAGACATGAAAGATTCCAATGCGAAGGCAGCAGCTTTTCCTCATCGGAACCTTTTTCAAAGAAAGAGGCAAAAGAATAGCAGCATTTTCTAAGAAAACTGCAATGAACGCAGATTCCAGTTAACTCAACAATATTGGAATTTGAAGGATTGCTTAAGTAGTCACGTGCAGTTGGTTCTGTTTAAAATGATATTAAACAAATGCATCAGTCGAATCAGTTCTTTGCAGCAATGTCGTCACAGGTAATGTCATACGAAGTGCGCTTTTATGGGGAAGAACCGCAGTAACCTAACGGCACAGGTAGTTAGTACTAAATGTGGTAATGAATAGCGCAGAGAGTGGTAAGGTTGGTGTCAAGTAGCAAGCACTGTTAAATGCTGGCTATTGTAACCTGTAAATGATATGAGCAGTCATAGTAGGTGCTGTTATATAAGTACATATGTAAGGGTTAATAATAAGCACTACTAGAGGTAGTAACCTCATCGGTTATCGAAAGTCCAAGTAAGGGAGAGGATGCTGCTAATTTGTTCTTTTAGCGATGCCTTTAATGAACGGGTTTGTAGGGCATGGGCTATTGGTTCGATTTGTCAGTGAAGAAGACCACACAAACCTTTATGCACATCGTGTTCGCCTTAAGCCCCTCCGAACGTCCAGTTGGAAAAAGCGCCCATCGGCTGTCATCCTCGTATTGATCGGACAATGGATGGGTGTGTTACGGGAAAGCAGCAGCGAGGAGCTCGCGAGTAGGGTAGTGCTTCGCGAGCGCGTTTCACCGCGAGCAAGAGCCACTTTTGCAGCTTGCCGCATGCAGAACTGCTGCTGCGGTTGCCACATGCTAAACTTCCAAGGTTCGACAGCAACGCAGTCTTATGCGTTCTTCGTCAAATTCGATACCAAATGTCAGCTATTTCCTTGACCTTCGCCGCTTCGACTTACTGACTGCAAGAGAAAGAGGTCAATTAAAATGCGCAAATTTACTTTTGAATAATTTGCGGGTACCTCTTCAATTAATTATTTGTATTGTGGGCGCTGAAATGACAGTGCGCTCTCTATGTTAACAGCTAGGCCACCCTTAATGTACGTTGCAGCAAACGCCGTCTAATACTGTAAGTTAGCGGAAGTATATATGAAGCTGTGTGCCGACTAAATTGTTTTGAAGACTGGACGGTTCCCTAAATATTTTGTTTATCTATCATTACTGATCAATGAGCCCCATAAAACAGCTTTCCTTAGTTGCATCCGTATAGAGCAACAACCAATATCAACTCAATTTTAGAAAACTTTTCTCGTGCGCCAATTCCAAAGTTCGTTTGTCGTAGGGCCGTTCCGCACACTGTCAATACTATTGAAAGTTTCCTCGTTTGGGCCCTCAGTCGATATCGCAACATCTTAAAGACTGGTAAGAAAATTTTTGCGCTTTTCGGGACGCGTGCCGGCAGTGAACGCGCATCTGATCTTCTCTGCAAAGCCTTCTTTAATCATCGTTTTAGAATGTGTTCAACTGCACGAATTTTTCAGCTCACAGTCGCGAACGGTGAAGTTGTCATGTTTGCTACATTTTCGCAACCGCCAGTTTGTGCCGTTCTTGGTGAAGACGATGAAGTTGTATATTTCGCCACTTATTTTACGTGCGATTTGCAGTTTGCTCAAAAAAAAACTGCTTAGTAGCGCTATTACTAGCTATTTGAGGATATCGATAAACGTACGAGTACGACCTTGAAAAAACCGCATATGCTTCGCTGAAACGATTCATGGTGAAGTTTTTCAGCATGTGCTTCAGGATGGGCGGCTGTCATGACTAGAAAGGAGGCGATACACGGAATGTGGCGTTGATTGGTTAGCAATATATGCACGGAGATGGGCATCGCTGATACACTGCTATGCCTAGTGGTTTTTGGAGCTGCACTGGTTGTAGGCAATGAAGACGCGAAGCGACTCTATGATGATCTCATGGTCAACTATAATAAGCATCGTAGACCGGTGCTGTCGCCGCATGAACCAGTCACAATTAAACTTAAACTTCGTCTGTCGCAGATTATCGACGTGGTATTTACATTTTCTCTGGCCGTTGTGCTTATATCGCTGTTGTGTATTGGTGCAATGTAATAAGAGGTATCAAAATGTGAAAATCTGTAGTGCTTAAACTTATGTATGGTACGTGAGCTTTTTTTGCTTCGATTTCATATGTATCGTCATCACACATATGTGTTAGTATTATTTATTAGCAAATATGGCCAGCAAAACAATGTAAAAAATGAATTCGTTTGCATGCGCGTTCCAGTCAAAGTGCCTCTCATCTTGGTTTTAATGCTGCCTTTTAAATACAGAGTACGATGATTAGTTAATTGCTCATGCAAGAACTGATTTCAGCATGAAATCGACCAGATTATGACATGCAGCGTCTGGTTGAAGCAGGTGTGGATCGACAAGAAATTGTCATGGGATCCGAAGAATTACGGTGGCGTAAGTGTGCTATACGTTCCCTATGAAATGATTTGGGTACCCGACATCGTGCTCTACAACAAGTCGGTTATTTGCTTTTGTCCATTCCATCAGGCGATTAGCAATGGAATAGCGGTGTAAAAAGTACGAATACAAGAACTGTGCTGATTAACGTATTTACGATTTTGTAAGTTATTCACATATCTAGAGTGACAACGAGATTTGGAAGGAAATATATAGATTTTGAGAAAGAATAGAGGAAAATTATACCGTTAAAGATAAAATTATGTCATTATTTGTAAGTTTCTCGCACTTTCCAATTACAGTGGCCACATCTTGCTGATCAGATTACCACAAAATTAGCTTTCCAGTAAGCCGCGATGAAAGGTTTGTAGGCCTTGTATCACTTCACGCTCGTTTACACGTAGCGTTATTCACCCGGAATAAAATTTATCGTGTTGTTTTTTTTACAGTTAGCGGTGAACCCGATAGACATCGAGACTTTATCCGAGGTGTGCAATATTTGCTCATTTATTAGGACTGTGGAAGGGCAGGGAGAGCGTGTGAAGTTGAAACAGGACTGAATTAAAATTACACGGATATCGCGCAACTAATCCTGCTGTGAAGTTGTGACTGTTAAACTGGAACTTCAGAAGCTGTATGTTTACAGCGCGGACAGCAACTACAACATTACGATCAGCACGAAAGCTACACTTCATTATAGTGGCGAGGTTACTTGGGAGCCACCGGCGATTTTTAAGAGCATGTGTCAGATCGATGTGAGGTGGTGCGTTTTCTGTTTTAGCTGTGCTGTTAACTTGTAAATGATCTATCAATCATTCCAATCGTCTTGTGTTTTCGAAAAAATCTCCTTTCGAGATGTGATGTCGGCAGCCAAATACATCATTCACTCATCTCAGAAACTGTGAAAAAACTGTGGGCTCGAAATTCCCTTAAGGAAACTTCTTTCACTACAAAAGGGATTCAGGAAAATTTATGACACTTTATGTTTGCGACCTTCGGGAGAATATTGATCAGCAACCGAGAAATCCTTCCTTGCAAGTTCTTCAAAATAATGCATTACAAGTCGTAAAAAATTATGAAAGAAGAGATGGCACGTCTTTGAGCTAATAATTGTGAAGGTAGCAAATACTAACGTATTGGAGAAATCACATATTCAAGATCTCATATTAAGTAAGGTGGCACTGACAAGCAAAATATCACTTAGCATCTGAATGCGAAAGGCACCATCGATCAGTTATTTTCAGGTTTCCGTTCGACGAACAGAAGTGTCATTTAAAGGTTAATCCTTGTGATTTATTTTTTTTTACGGTTTACTAGAATATAATTCCTTCACTGTTGCCCGAAGAGGTTGTTATTGCCGAACTTAAACCCCAATATTTTTCTCAGGATTGGTAAAAGCCGTACAAAATCGGAAGCGTAAGGCGCATAACCTATGTTTATGCATATAGCGTGAACCTTAAATGAACACTCATTTGCACATAAGGCGCGCAGCTATACTCCACACATCTTAAAGTTTTGACTTGTTATGGGTTTAGATGGGACACAAAAACCATATATGTACAGTATTTAAAGCAGCGACATGCGCATGAAAGGAGCGTTTCAAATACTGATGAAAGCTGTCCTGTGGAGTCAGAAAGGCGCATCCCCTATATAGTAATCATTTCTGATGAAGAATTTGTGAAAGAAAGGAAGCGAAACACGATTGACCTTAACGCAACTCACTTCTCTGGTGCAGGTCGTTTTCCTGCAGGAATGGACGAATCCCGTTTTGGCGTACCGCTTGTACTGCTTTGTATAACTTACAGTAGTAACACAGACTTTAGGGTTATATGTTGAATATTCGGCCGATCGTAAAACCTACGTTGCTGAGTAAGCGACTGCTCCCAATGGGTGGTCAATGAAACATAAGTCACTTGAAATGTTAGAAAAGGCATAAACACTACTGGGCGCTTTCTATGAAATATATCGTCTGTAGATATTTAACAGTAATCACTGAATCCTTACGACTTATTGTGGCACATCAAGTTCTCTTTGTTGTTATGTTGGCCGCTTTAAATAGCCATTTTTAAAGCTCGATCAGTTCAGTTTGGCTCGTGGACATATTCGGAAGACCTACTTGTACTCGATCTTCTGGATGGTAACCCTCGTTACGAACTGGAAACAAATGACTTTGGGGAAATTGACAATATAACAATCGTTGAAGATGGCATTGGTAAGTACAAACAACGCAGTGTTCGTTTTTTGATGCGTAGCATAGCAATAGCAGAATTTCTTATTCGGAAGTTTGCATCACTGATCGATTGAAAGCATCCTGAAACTGTGTCTTTCATCACATCATAAGTAGTGTTGTTTTCCTTTTGCGTTCACGATCGGATTCTTATATATGAGGGTTCTAACTGGATCTTTCAACAACAAAAGGTGGTGTCGGACTGCTAAACTGGTAACTAGAAACAGATGCGAAGTTCAGTACATTTACTGGGACGCCAAATTGTTGAGCGAACAGATTTATGGAATAGTTCGCGCAAACTGGGTCTGCGTTAGGCCAGTTTCACAAAATAAAGAGCTTACTTTGCAGCAGCATTTCGACCGTTTTCTGGTGATTGTTACGTGTGAAACGTTTCGACGCGCCTGCAGAGCGCGTTTCTTCGTTCACACATGACGAAGTGACTAAAGGGAAAGTCGCGCTCGCTGTATTCGAAATTTAACTTTTTCAAGCTTCCTTGCTTTTTGCCTTGAGAGTTTGCCCATAATCAACGCATTTTAATACAGGCTTTAAAAATAAGGGATACAGCGTATAGATGTGTCGCTAACGTTTTTTCCTGTATGCAGCATATCTTGATGCGTTTCTTATGTAGTTTTTGGCGAACATCTATGACAGATATTCATCCTAATGTTCAGATCTTTCTGACTACTACCCATCGGTGGAATGGGACATAATGTCTCGGGTGGCGAAGCGTCGAACGAAGAACTACCCGAGCTGCTGTCCGCTTAGCGATGCCTACATAGATATTATGGTTAGCAAATCAAACCTTGGTGCAGAAATACCTGCGACAGATTCACCAACAAGAAAGCTGGCCTCATTTAGAACGACCCAATAAGGCAATAATTCTGACAAGACCGAGCAACAGAACTTATCCGATGCGTAAAAACCAGTTGCCGATATGGTTCTCAGCAAAAGCGCCGAATAAAAGCAATACGTGAAAACAATTCGCAGCCAACTTCATGTTTTTCATGCCATTATTCTCAAGCTAAAACTGCTATTCACCAAAACGCACAGTTTTGTACCAGTATTCATCTTCGGGGAGGCAGTAGCTCGGTGGTAGAGCTCCCGCTTCGTATGAGGGAAGACCTGGGTTCGATTCCCGGCTG
Source organism: Toxocara canis (assembly GCA_000803305.1). Taxonomy (NCBI): domain Eukaryota; kingdom Metazoa; phylum Nematoda; class Chromadorea; order Rhabditida; family Toxocaridae; genus Toxocara; species Toxocara canis. The sequence goes on along the minus strand of JPKZ01001948.1, from coordinate 825,569 downwards.
CTTCGCACGATACCACTGACAGCCCAGCTAGCGGGTGGTACTAACAGGGAAATGGCTGTGCTCGGCGTGCGATTGCATCTCAGTAACATCGAGACATCGCACTGAAGGCGCGAGCTGTCTTTGAATCTTTGAATTCCTCTTCTGTCTTGCATACCGTTCAAAAAACACAATTACAGTATTATCTGGAGCTGCGAAGGAAGCCGTTGTTCTACACGGTGAATCTCGTTTTCCCATGCGTCGGTATTTCGTTCCTCACAATTCTCGTCTTCTATCTACCATCAGATAGCGGCGAAAAAGTCTCATTATGTATTTCAATTCTCGTCGCGCTCACTGTATTTTTCTTGCTTCTGGTGAGCAACTTTATCACTTCAGTAAACTCGTCTGCACCGCAAGCACATGCATCCCGATCAAGACCGCATCAACGATCGGTATTTCATGAGCAGAGAATTTTCTGGTAACATCTGCTTTCAAAAATTCACCACAAATCGTTGAATTCATGTTATTTGCCGAGCATTGGGTCTTGTGAAAGCTGAGGCGGCAGATCTAACCTGTCACGCAACTTTACTTTAGGAGAGGTACCCCATGATCGAATTCCCAATAACGCACACACTGCGCATAGGAGTTTTCTAGTAAGATGGTCTGACATCTTACATACAAGAAAAAAAACAGGATCAAAACGTAGGACACACGCCATTAATTAATACTCGGCTCAAAAATAAACAAGCATATGAAATAGGCCGTTACCGCTTAAGTTATGTGATATTTCAAAGAGTCGTTTTCAGACCGAGATCATCCCGGCAACAAGCATAAGCCTACCGCTCATCGGCAAATATCTTCTTTTTACGATGGTTATGGTAACGCTCAGTGTTGTTGTCACTGTTATATGTGAGTTGTATCTTTTCTCGAATATACCAACGAATGAACAAAGTAGTCACAATAATATTTTGTTCAATTTCGCAGATGGGCTCTGTTATGCGATCTAACAGTTTCCGGTAAATTTCCGCTCATCCAGGCGCTTCATTAATGAACGAATTCGAATCTGTAGCGGCGACATTTTGTCACATTCGGGAAACTCGGACAGCATCTCGTTTTGCTCACATTCTTAGCCACCCATTCTAAAAAGTCATGCCTGAGAAACGATGCAAGCTTTTATATTGCAGCGTTCCTTCATGAAAGCATGAGCCTGTGTATTGAAGCAGTGTTGAATGTTTGGTGTTTTTCAACGATGCTTTGAAAAGTGCACATATAAGCTCTAATTTAAACATGTTTTCACAACGATTCATTTCGACGGTTGTATGACTGTTAAAGAGATGACGTCAAGCCATGAGCAATCCAACGTTTGCATTAGCAGCTCGCGGCTGTCAAAGCAGATAACTGTTGCAGCACTGAATCTTCACTTCCGAACACCCACAACGCATCGTATGCCCGACTGGGTGAAATGGCTTTTCTTAAAGTTTTTGCCCAAAGTTCTATTCATGAGGCGACCACTTGCCGACACCGATGACTCCTACCGCAGAGTTAGTCAGCGACGTGGAGACAATTGTAAGTGCTTTTTTCTGTTACTGTGGAACTGAAAGAACAACACTGAACATGCTATTCATTACTTGAATCCTCCCTAAAAAGGCGTAAAATTCCCTGGAGATGAATAAAAAAATGAACAGGTTACAACAACACAGTTACTGTGCAAAACTCATTCATTTAACCTGAACCAGGCATTTAATCAGCCAAATTTTCAATCTCCCGAGTATTGACATCAGCGGAAACGAGTAACATATTGTAATTTGTTAAAGTAGGAAATGAAATGGTGTGGAGGGGGCGAAGTGGATAATTATGAGGAGCAATTCTGTAATGGATGCAGGTGAAAAGGTGGCCATTAATTACCACGAGCATCGTGTGAGCCGAGATGTTGGGCGAGTGCTATCCAGGGCACCCGTTGATGAGCGCATTCAAAAGCTCTACTACTCGCCTGCGGTCGTAAAGGCTTTCGAAAATATTTGCTTTATAGCTGAACTGCTCAAGAAGAAGGACCGAGATGACAAGGTAAGGCGTTTACACTCATGCAGTGATCCTCGACACACCTTATAAGCTTGAAATACGTGCTATGTATTTCAAGTGCATTAGCTATGAACAAAGACAGGGAGATAGATACTTCTTTTGAAACAGCCAAACTTCAACGGATAAAATAACAGCATGGAAGCGTCATCGGAGATGATGCTGCACGTTATATATATAAGTGTATATATATATATGTATTATATATATATATATATATATAGATAGATAGATAGATAGATAGATAGATAGATAGATATGTATAAATGGGCGAAGTTATCAGTTCTGTTGAGGTAGGTGAGGGGCAAAAGTAATGCACAAATTTCAATACTTCATTTCAGATGCGCTACAGTAACCGTGCCAATCATCATTTGAGTGTCTCCAAAAGCTTCTTACCAAGATCACTAGGATCGTTCCTGTGACCTACAGATTGCTTCAGCATGGTTTTTTCCAAAAAAAGCATCCTGAAACACTGACGGCGTGTGAAAGAACATAGGAATAAGGGGGTACGAAGTAGAGGCAGGTCAACTGTTATGAGGTTCAAAACCGAAAGAGCGACCAGCAACTTTGAATCACGTGTGGTGGTTAACAACCGATCCAAATGGTGAAATGCACTGTTTCTTCTGCCTGTGTTCCAGAAAATCGGTTAATCAGTGAGTTCAGGCAGGACAGATTTATGGGAGAATATGTTTGTTTGTTAATCTAGACGAACTACCATCTCATAAAACTCATATGACTCGGCTGGCTGTCCATAGAACAGCGCGAATTGTTACGTACCAATTCGTATAGAAGATGGAATACACATGTTTTCTTACCCAAACAAATGAAGTTTACTTGATTCCGCTTCAAATTTTATTTAGCAGTATATGAGGACGGAAACCGGCAGCTACGTTTACTTGAAAGCCTTTCCTTGTGGCTTGGACAAGTGTTCGCGAAGCTGAAGTGAGATAATGGGAATGGTGCTTATGCGTCTGATTATCGCTTTTGCAAGCGTTTCATAGATTTACGAAAAGCCGCGACAAAGTGCTTATTGGAATTTATGAAAGGTGAGAATGTAATAATCAGTACCTTCGACGTGCTTCAGGTTGACGAGGATTGGAAGTATGTTGCTATGGTTCTTGACCGACTGTTTTTATTGCTTTTTTCTTTTGCATGTTTCACTGGAACGGTGACTATCCTGCTGCAGGTACTTCTTTTACCTCTTCCTCTATTTTTTTTATTGCCACTCTGTTGGCTTCGAAAACAGAAGATTGTTGACTGCAGCTTGGTTTTCGTTCACATAACACAGTCCTTATCAGTTTCTGCATGCTTCCATCTCCTGTCCGAGATGTGTGTTTCAATTTCATCAGTCATTAGCGACGATCCCAGCACGCTCATGATGGATGGGTTTATCAATGATCTATTCCAGATTTTTATGATATTATCAAATCGCTGGCGCCATTCGAAGGCGTTAGTGGCAAAGCGCTTTTTGTAGTATGGCTGAGCCACACATTTATGATTTTTGAAAGTAGCACTCATTGAAGACGAATATACGAACATAAATCCGATCTTTTCAAAAATGGCAGCTGATGCTGCTGAAAACAAAGAAAAGAAAGGATGATGGTGAACATATAATGAACGTAAAAGTAAAGAAAGGAAGTTTGCGTTATATAATAGAGAGCACGTTTTACTTACAACTGCCTAAGGGATTCATCCTACACATTTTTGAGAAAAGCAGCACTAGAAGAATAAAAGTGGTGTTTTTCTGACGAAGGGGCCGCGGCTTTGCGTGCAAACCATCGTGATTTAAGTAAAAGATGTGATGCCTAGAATTCTCTTCCCAGCAGCCTGTTGTTAGCGTAAGGGGAGCAGGGAGGGGGAAGGGAGGAAGGGGTGGGGAGGAAGTAACTCCTACCTCCATCCTTCCAGCCGCGTCACCCGAACTCTCCAACTTTCTAACTGTTACTACATGTCTCGTTTCAAACGTTTCAGCTAAACAGGGAGGTGGAATATCCTCGATACTGTGCAGAAGAGGTTGGGATGTTTTCTAAACAAAATTGAAAAGATTTAAAACTTAACAAAAATGTCTGAAAAAAAAAGAGAATGTCCCGTCAAGTGGTCGTTTTTTTGTGACGCATGAAAACATAGATTTTGAAAACTCGGAACAGATATATATGTAGGTTTCCCTTACTTAAGTCTTCGACTGCCTCCGATCCAAATGGTGAAATGCACTGTTTCTTCTGCCTGTGTTCCAGAAAATCGGTTAATCAGTGAGTTCAGGCAGGACAGATTTATGGGAGAATATGTTTGTTTGTTAATCTAGACGAACTACCATCTCATAAAACTCATATGACTCGGCTGGCTGTCCATAGAACAGCGCGAATTGTTACGTACCAATTCGTATAGAAGATGGAATACACATGTTTTCTTACCCAAACAAATGAAGTTTACTTGATTCCGCTTCAAATTTTATTTAGCAGTATATGAGGACGGAAACCGGCAGCTACGTTTACTTGAAAGCCTTTCCTTGTGGCTTGGACAAGTGTTCGCGAAGCTGAAGTGAGATAATGGGAATGGTGCTTATGCGTCTGATTATCGCTTTTGCAAGCGTTTCATAGATTTACGAAAAGCCGCGACAAAGTGCTTATTGGAATTTATGAAAGGTGAGAATGTAATAATCAGTACCTTCGACGTGCTTCAGGTTGACGAGGATTGGAAGTATGTTGCTATGGTTCTTGACCGACTGTTTTTATTGCTTTTTTCTTTTGCATGTTTCACTGGAACGGTGACTATCCTGCTGCAGGTACTTCTTTTACCTCTTCCTCTATTTTTTTTATTGCCACTCTGTTGGCTTCGAAAACAGAAGATTGTTGACTGCAGCTTGGTTTTCGTTCACATAACACAGTCCTTATCAGTTTCTGCATGCTTCCATCTCCTGTCCGAGATGTGTGTTTCAATTTCATCAGTCATTAGCGACGATCCCAGCACGCTCATGATGGATGGGTTTATCAATGATCTATTCCAGATTTTTATGATATTATCAAATCGCTGGCGCCATTCGAAGGCGTTAGTGGCAAAGCGCTTTTTGTAGTATGGCTGAGCCACACATTTATGATTTTTGAAAGTAGCACTCATTGAAGACGAATATACGAACATAAATCCGATCTTTTCAAAAATGGCAGCTGATGCTGCTGAAAACAAAGAAAAGAAAGGATGATGGTGAACATATAATGAACGTAAAAGTAAAGAAAGGAAGTTTGCGTTATATAATAGAGAGCACGTTTTACTTACAACTGCCTAAGGGATTCATCCTACACATTTTTGAGAAAAGCAGCACTAGAAGAATAAAAGTGGTGTTTTTCTGACGAAGGGGCCGCGGCTTTGCGTGCAAACCATCGTGATTTAAGTAAAAGATGTGATGCCTAGAATTCTCTTCCCAGCAGCCTGTTGTTAGCGTAAGGGGAGCAGGGAGGGGGAAGGGAGGAAGGGGTGGGGAGGAAGTAACTCCTACCTCCATCCTTCCAGCCGCGTCACCCGAACTCTCCAACTTTCTAACTGTTACTACATGTCTCGTTTCAAACGTTTCAGCTAAACAGGGAGGTGGAATATCCTCGATACTGTGCAGAAGAGGTTGGGATGTTTTCTAAACAAAATTGAAAAGATTTGAAACTTAACAAAAATGTCTGAAAAAAAAAAAGAGAATGTCCCGTCAAGTGGTCGTTTTTTTGTGACGCATGAAAACATAGATTTTGAAAACTCGGAACAGATATATATGTAGGTTTCCCTTACTTAAGTCTTCGACTGCCTAATTATTGCTGTTTCAGTAGAGGTCTGAGATCTAAACGCTGAATTGGCTAGCTAAACAATATGGGATCGTAAGAAACGCTTTTCAGTAAAAATAATCCTCTCCTAACTTTGAATTTCACTTTAGCTCGTTAAGAAAAATTTTTCTGTTCATGTGAGTATGTAAAAAGAAATATATGGGATGATCTGTGTGTCGATGTCTGATATATGAAGAAGAAAAATTTGGCTATGCGCTTGAAATCATACAGCTATAAATCCTAACGTAATTTGAACGTACCGTGCAATGTAACTAACTCTTCATTTGCAAATGAAATATTTACAAAACTGAACAACTTCCAATCCCATCTCTTCATAATGAAATATATGCCCAATTTTAATCAAGCAGTAGTATCAAATTATGTAGATACCAAAAAGACAATCATGCACACATTTTCTTAACTTCTGGTAGAGGGATCCCGATCAACAAGTAATCACAGCAAAAGTTTTCGTTTACTCACAGAATGCGTTTGAGAATGACAGAATCAGTGGACGAAAAATGGGAGCGTAGACACAACAAAGAGGCAAGTGGTATGTGAGGAAGATACGATTATGGTTTTTGCAACACCATCTACATCGGATTGAGTGCTTTCATAAATGCTTGAAAACCAGATCAAAACGCATCAGTCCTTCTTGCAGCCATTTCGATGTATAACCACACTAAAAGAGTTCATTGTCGAAATAAGTAGCTATGATGTTCGCTCAGAGTGTCACGTTTAAATAAGGACATATTACCAAAATCTGGGAGGAGGAAAGGTTCCTTCGAGTCTTTCCTCCCTCCGAAAGTCTTCAGACATCAGAACATGGTTAAGAATGCTCAAACAAATGCAAATAAAAAAAAAGAAAAGAAAAACATTCCTGTACAAAAGCGATCATAGACGCGATTCAGACTCATCCACGATTGTTACAGGCCCCCACCTTATACGACAGTCGTGAGGCAATCGACTTGCAGTATCGGCCAGCAAATATTTCTACTCCGATCACTCAATAACTGGATGAAACAAAATTAAATAAAAGATGAAAAAAAATGAAATAAAACTTCATAAGCCATACGCTTCGTCCGCCTCGTCGCGAATGCAGAGCATTGTGGGCTATCTCGGACAAACATTAAAACTGTGTCATTAAAAATAGTGAGAGTGCTTCAGAAAGAGCGCAGCTCGCATAGTCGAATGCCATTTAAGGCACGTCGTGACACTCAACTATAAATTCTTTTGTTGCGATTGACTCACTTTCGAAAAATATGATGAACATTAAATGAGGTCATAATTATGGAAAAATGAGGAGATTAATATGAATGAGAAAGAACTGAGTGCTGAGGTTGGAACGAGAAGAAGAAAGCAGAGCAGAACAACGTCGTCTCGATTCGATATGTCAAGGTCTAAGTCTTCATCGCTTTAGCGCTGTCTTTCTTTGTATGTGGCGATGGAAAAGTGATTATAGTTCAAAGGGGCCCATAGATAGGCAATATCTCCAGGCTGCGATTCGCAACGTCGAGCGCTTGCCGACATCTTTGGAGTCATGAAACAGACCGATATGCAGGGATCGCAAACGAGTCCCGAAAGCATGCATTATGTTTCATATGTATTTTCCTGCGAATTCAGTCTCACCGTAGCGCTACCGAGCTCGTCGCCTTAAATCCGTTTTGAATGGTTGCATCATCACTGCGGCCCAAAACAACCAGAACATTGACGACGGTTTTGATGATTTCGACAAAACCATTATTCATGAGACTTTTTCATTAATTTATTATAATAACAAGCTTTGTTTAAAAAGCGCTAACACTGAATGCGTGAAATATAATTCATCTTCGATGGCACGCTGAAATGTGATTATAGCAGGTCGTGTGAGCCAATGAGTTGTTTATTCTCATGCGTGTTGCATATCCGAACAGATCAGATCAACATCCTTGAAATGCAGCATGAGTGAACACCGTTATGCGACTCCCGGAAGCCCAACCCACGGTTGTATAGCAGCTGGAGAAAAATAACACTCACATTTCGTCGACTATGTTTTCTTCCGCGAACACGGTCATGGATCATTCGATAAGCCGCGAGGCCGTTTCGCTGGTCACATGCTTGGGGCACTATTGGAAAAGGTTGCTCACCCATGACAACCTATTATTCATAAATACAATCGTTATAGCGTTCACTTATTTTGATATACCTGGATGGCAGCATGCAGGAATTTGGTAATTTCCATGTGAAAAAAAAAGACTCAGTGACCAAGTTAAGCAAAACAGGCAGCCTTTTGAAATAATCGCGCAAATTAGTAACTTACAAGGTGCTCAGAACGGCGGTATTGATTACCAAGATGTTTTGGCGAACAACCCACACCAACAGCCGCCTCGACGCGAATGCGTGCTTTCAACTGTCAGATTGACTTCCTGCTAGTCAGGTAACAAATAATCATCCAAAGCCAGCAGATACCGCATGAACCTACATAGATTGCAAACATCTTATTAGCTTATGAAAAGTTTTGCTCACCATTATTGTGGGGAACGCCTATGAGCCATTTAACTGCAACACATTTTTGCTGAAAACTGATGAGTACAAAAGCTCGATGTCCCTTAACGTTTTAGTTTTGCTTTGCACTTTCAATAAAACATATGATCAATGAAAATTTTTTTATTTCACTAAACGTGACAATTTCGAGCCACTAAAGCACGACTTACAACCCATGAAGCTGTCTCTGGTTTACTAGTAATAGTGCTACGCAAAATGTACCCCTTCTGATTTTAATGACCCATAGATTCTGATTTTTAAGCCTTCAAAACTCTCACTCCTACTGAATAATGGGCGACTTCCAAAGTTGGTTGGTTTGAAAATCCCCATTTTTGACACGATAAGCACGCACAAAATCTCGCAGATGCCGAAAATGCGGCACTTTCAGATGATTTTTGCGTGAATTAAATCGAAATGCTTGAGTTTTGCGCGATTACCAAAATTTTCCGTTCTTTGCAGCATCTGTTCGGGATGTTCGAAATGGTGTCACTCCTTAGAAGTGTTGAAAATTGCTGCAGACGGCCTCCTGAGATAATAGATACCTTGCCACTGTGGTCTAGAGAATAAAGCGGAGTGACGACGATCAGCAGCTGCTGCATTTGATGTAGTTGTTGCACTGCACCGACCCAGTTAAAAATATGGACACTGTGAAAAGAACAAACGCGTAGAATTCAACGTTTATGAGCGTGTTTATGCTCGACTAATAATAATAATAATAGTAATGATATAATAATATAACAATAATAATAACAGTATAGTAATAGTAATAATAACAATAATGATAATAATAATGACAATAGTAATAATAATAGTAATAATAATAAACAATAATAATAGTAATAAACAATAATAATGATAACAATGATAGTAAATAATGATAATGTAAAACGTTGTGCATACGCGCCCCACCGAACCAGGATTATCCTTGCACGCAGGTAAATGGATGTGGCATAAAACGTTAGCACATTAGGCCTTCCTATTCTCGACCTTTCTATTTTTCACCTCCCGCTATTTATTTAGGCTTTTTTGTATTATGGCTTATATAGTTATTCAACAAAACGCCTTTTTTTTTCTCAACTTAAAACATAACTTTTCTCCAAATTAATTCAAGACATGTATAATAATTCTGCAATATGTGCAACGGCAAATTACTTGAAACTGGGTGATTCGCCGATGCCTTCGTCCCTTAGTGATGAACAGTGCTGATGTGTGAGCGTAGCGCCACAGTTTCCTGCCATGCTGGAGAGGAACGAGCCCAACGAGGGTGGCGAGGCAAACATATCTTGAAAGCAAATAAAAATAAAAACACCATGGCAGTCGAAATAGAGAATGCTTTTATAAAAAAACAGATCATAATGATTAAAAACCATTCTGCCTAATACCAGCTCCCTTATGTGACTATCTCTCTGCACCTTTTCAAAGCCTTCTTCTGCAACATTTCTTGCGCCCAGAACGTCAGAAAGTCGCAACTAACATAAAAGCTGCGATCTCGGACAGCGAAGCACTTTTACTTTCTTTCCTGGGAAATTTCCTCCTCTCGTTACCGAAAAGTTTCATCACACTTCGATTTTCTCCGTCTATCACCTTCCAATTCGCATTTTTTTGCCCCTTCATCGTTCCTCCAGAGGGTTTATTCTACTCCTTCCGCAGTATTTACGGCCTTGAAAGGTTGCAACAGGTGTTCCACACAACAGTCCTCCCACCACCTTTCCCAAACATGTGGACGTGAGCGGGCTTAAGGTCGGCTCTGTAATATTTTATGATCATTTTTTCACATCATCTGTGTCATTCTCAAACTTAAATATCGTCAAAATGGGCCATACATCGCCAAAAAGCCCTTATTCCCTCTTTCGCCCTTATTGAGTGTTAAATAATAGCGAGGATGGACGAGAAAAAAGTGGTTTGTCAGATTCAAGGCAAAATGAAAGAATAAGGGATGTGGCAACCAACCAGAGTGCGCATTCATCATCCCATTGTTCGCTGATGGCTGGTTAGAGGCGAGTGGTTGCGCGCTGCGCTCTGCGCCTATATCCACAGTTGAGTAGACGGCCGACCAAGCAGGGTACTGGCCAGTGGTGGGGGTAGTAGTGTGTGAGGCAATACCCCCCTCCGAAATGAGAAGCGAGTTGCACTGTTGCGTCACCTGGGAGTCCCTTCTTGGAGCCAGTGATGTACCAAGTGTGCAGAGTTCGAGTGCGCTACAGAGCACATGCGATGACGAGGTGCTGCTGGCACTACTACTGCTACCGCTCGACGTGCAACAATGCGTTGGTGGAGGCGAACCAGCCGCCGAAAAACCACAGCCGCCAGCACGAATCTGCAAATCCGCTGCTTACCATTCGCAAAAAGCCTCATTTACCTTGTATCACCAAAGCTGGATACTCATCTTTCCTCTAATTTCCACTCCTTGGCTGCGGGTGCCGGATGTGTGGACCCATTCTGCAACAAAAACAACTTGAGACACCATACGCATGATGAGCGAGCTTGAAATTTCACTCACCCCTAAATCTCGATCCACAAACCTAATAAGCCAAGAAGCGCACCAGCAATAACATTGAGGCGATATTCACTTTCGCGTTCGCCTATGCATGTTAAATAACATGGGAAGTTAAACCATAGAGACATCGCAATCTGGGAACGCAAGCTAAACGGCTTCCAAAGCGACCGAAGTTCCGAAACGAAAAGACACAAACAGTTACTTTTGATTTAACTGATCAGTAACAGTCTGTCTCCGACTTGATATGCTAATGCAGTGGTCGCAACCAGCAACAGCATCGCAACATTCCAGTCGCGAATGGTGCGCAAACACTTCCTTCTCAAAAACTTACCACAAACTTTCATTATAAACCCTTCCTCAACAAAGATTTCCCGGACATCAGAAGTTTACCAGTCTTTTGCATCTTTACACTGATAACGATGAAGAAAATTGATTCAGTGAGAAAAACAACCACCCATTAGTATTTTCAGAACTGTTCGCAAAAATTCCATCATTTTTATAAGCTTTCACGGCATTCGATCTCAGACGTATTCCAGGAAGACAAATTAAAATAAAAGTAAATCCACAAACTGGTTTAGATTTGCAAGTTTTCGTAAACAATTAACGATAAGCATTTGCGTATGGTTTGCGTCGACTGGAAAATAAAAGAAATGATTACTGGAATGCGGAATCGAGTTCACGCAGACAACGCGCAAACGCCGGTAGAAGGAAAGCAATTCACTTGGCGCGCTTTAAGGAAATTGCTGCGGGACATCAAAATCTCCTCTGCCCCACATCTGTGCTCGATTTTCCATATGCACAATATTGCTTCCCTGTTATATCATGCATAGTTCTTTTAGAATAGGTTCTCGATGTGGTTGTTGCAGAAGCCCTTTAATGATTAAACAGCGCTTACTAGGGACGTGCTGTCCGAGAATTTTTATATTTCGCCCTATTCGAACCAGTTGGCAAGATGCGCTGGCATGATCGAATGTGCGTAAGCTGTGGATTACTCGAATGGAATTGTTGATTATCTTTTTGAACGAAGTTTAACTCTGTCCCCACAGTGACCACTACTACTATCTCCGAGAAAATTTTTAGCCTTGACATCTCGAAGCACATGACCATGAAAAAGGCAGCTTCAAATTGCAAAAAAAGGCATAAAAAAACAGATCATAATGATTAAAAACCATTCTGCCTAATACCAGCTCCCTTATGTGACTATCTCTCTGCACCTTTTCAAAGCCTTCTTCTGCAACATTTCTTGCGCCCAGAACGTCAGAAAGTCGCAACTAACATAAAAGCTGCGATCTCGGACAGCGAAGCACTTTTACTTTCTTTCCTGGGAAATTTCCTCCTCTCGTTACCGAAAAGTTTCATCACACTTCGATTTTCTCCGTCTATCACCTTCCAATTCGCATTTTTTTGCCCCTTCATCGTTCCTCCAGAGGGTTTATTCTACTCCTTCCGCAGTATTTACGGCCTTGAAAGGTTGCAACAGGTGTTCCACACAACAGTCCTCCCACCACCTTTCCCAAACATGTGGACGTGAGCGGGCTTAAGGTCGGCTCTGTAATATTTTATGATCATTTTTTCACATCATCTGTGTCATTCTCAAACTTAAATATCGTCAAAATGGGCCATACATCGCCAAAAAGCCCTTATTCCCTCTTTCGCCCTTATTGAGTGTTAAATAATAGCGAGGATGGACGAGAAAAAAGTGGTTTGTCAGATTCAAGGCAAAATGAAAGAATAAGGGATGTGGCAACCAACCAGAGTGCGCATTCATCATCCCATTGTTCGCTGATGGCTGGTTAGAGGCGAGTGGTTGCGCGCTGCGCTCTGCGCCTATATCCACAGTTGAGTAGACGGCCGACCAAGCAGGGTACTGGCCAGTGGTGGGGGTAGTAGTGTGTGAGGCAATACCCCCCTCCGAAATGAGAAGCGAGTTGCACTGTTGCGTCACCTGGGAGTCCCTTCTTGGAGCCAGTGATGTACCAAGTGTGCAGAGTTCGAGTGCGCTACAGAGCACATGCGATGACGAGGTGCTGCTGGCACTACTACTGCTACCGCTCGACGTGCAACAATGCGTTGGTGGAGGCGAACCAGCCGCCGAAAAACCACAGCCGCCAGCACGAATCTGCAAATCCGCTGCTTACCATTCGCAAAAAGCCTCATTTACCTTGTATCACCAAAGCTGGATACTCATCTTTCCTCTAATTTCCACTCCTTGGCTGCGGGTGCCGGATGTGTGGACCCATTCTGCAACAAAAACAACTTGAGACACCATACGCATGATGAGCGAGCTTGAAATTTCACTCACCCCTAAATCTCGATCCACAAACCTAATAAGCCAAGAAGCGCACCAGCAATAACATTGAGGCGATATTCACTTTCGCGTTCGCCTATGCATGTTAAATAACATGGGAAGTTAAACCATAGAGACATCGCAATCTGGGAACGCAAGCTAAACGGCTTCCAAAGCGACCGAAGTTCCGAAACGAAAAGACACAAACAGTTACTTTTGATTTAACTGATCAGTAACAGTCTGTCTCCGACTTGATATGCTAATGCAGTGGTCGCAACCAGCAACAGCATCGCAACATTCCAGTCGCGAATGGTGCGCAAACACTTCCTTCTCAAAAACTTACCACAAACTTTCATTATAAACCCTTCCTCAACAAAGATTTCCCGGTCATCAGAAGTTTACCAGTCTTTTGCATCTTTACACTGATAACGATGAAGAAAATTGATTCAGTGAGAAAAACAACCAGGAAAAACCTACCTGTACAGCATATTCACACTCAATACTTGCTACCTAAAAAGACGACTGCTAATTCGAACTGGCCCATTGGTTCATAACTTAAACAAAACAACGGTCATACCAGTCCGCTTATCGCAGAAGCGCCAAAAGAAATGTCGGTCGCGTTTTTATGAAAGTCGGTAGGAAAGAACGAGCCAGTTGTGAGTGTTTCTATCGTCGACTGCCTTCGAACAGGATGAGCGACTGACCCAAAGCTCAAACCCGACGGGCGCACATTTCCCGCTGACGCGACCGTTCCCTAAATAAGCAAGTTGTGACCGCTACCGTTGACTGGCGATCATAAAAACGTAAAGATGGAAAAAACTGGTATTATGCGATTGGCAAAAAGTGTGCTTTGTTTTGCATTCTATTCCTTTTCAATCATGAATAATTTGTGAATTTGTCTATTAAAAAAAACCCACCTACACAGTTAAATTCCGGATATTACAGAAAAAAAACCATTTTGAGTAAACACCGAAATGGGTTTTGCGCTAACGCCACATGTCTGCTCGTTTCTCAAATGAATGATTACTGCACGATGTTCTTAAATAACGAACGCAAGTCGAAAAAGATGAGTCGCACGCTCACCCTCAGCACGAGGGAACAATCACGTACTCTACTGTACGACTATACGATTTCGTATTCATTTGATCGAACTATCTGTCTATTCAGACGCAGTAAAATTTTCATCCACGGATAATAAAAACGGGATAACAGTGTCCCGCGTAGCTCATTCCTCTACGCATCGTCCTTACGGATAGCATCGAGCGACCCCAACAAGCATACCTCTCTACACCGTTTTTCGATGCTCAAAATAAATCAATCTCCCTCCTTTCTCACTAGACAAAATATTAGCTTAAACAGATTAAACCAAGATGGCAAGGAAAGCTCCAACCAAGAATTTAACACTAAGCTTGACTTATCGTTATAAAATACTGCACTGATCTTTCACAACGAACTCCAAATTCACCATATGCTGCCCTCTTCATATGACTTTACGATCTTTGTGCCACTAAACCTTCGAAGAACGCTGGGCTCTGTCTCCTTGTGAGGCAAAAAGCTCATTAGCCAAGCACTCTGCACTTGAATGTGTTATTACCAGCCCACTTCTTCCGAGCATAATAATTCATGAGCTTGCAAAAGACCGCAACTTCCGCATAAATTGTAGATGCTTAAACTCTGCATTACATGAACATCATTTCAGCAACCGCACTCGGCTCGCTGGAATCCACCCTGCCACCCTTTTTTACTCAACACTTCAGCGATCAGTAAACAATACTGAACTGAATAAACGATACACAATACTGAATGAACGAGCTTATTAAATTCATCGAGAACAGCACAAGTCGCCTAATTTTTCAAATTGGAAGCAAGAGAAATAATCGCTAAAGCAACTGGTGGAGCATAAAGCTAGAAGGAAAGCAATTCACTTGGCGCGCTTTAAGGAAATTGCTGCGGGACATCAAAATCTCCTCTGCCCCACATCTGTGCTCGATTTTCCATATGCACAATATTGCTTCCCTGTTATATCATGCATAGTTCTTTTAGAATAGGTTCTCGATGTGGTTGTTGCAGAAGCCCTTTAATGATTAAACAGCGCTTACTAGGGACGTGCTGTCCGAGAATTTTTATATTTCGCCCTATTCGAACCAGTTGGCAAGATGCGCTGGCATGATCGAATGTGCGTAAGCTGTGGATTACTCGAATGGAATTGTTGATTATCTTTTTGAACGAAGTTTAACTCTGTCCCCACAGTGACCACTACTACTATCTCCGAGAAAATTTTTAGCCTTGACATCTCGAAGCACATGACCATGAAAAAGGCAGCTTCAAATTGCAAAAAAAGGCGCAACATTCTGGGGATGAAAAGCATAGTGGAACAACTTCTGGACAATTTTTAGCAACGGCTGTGGAAAGATACGTCTTCGCCTTAGGTCAACCTCAAAATTTTAACGCTGTTTAAAATTCGACTTCGTAAAGTTCAGCATGTTGTTACCCCACACCAGCCTGGTAACAGTAATTCTGGTTTGGTTGAGTCCCATTTGAACAGCGACTAAAAACTCTGATCTACATGAGGACATTTCTATTGCTTCCTCTACTTTCCCGAATTCTTGAAATACATGAATATAAGAGCTGCAAATCATCCCCATACATAACTAACCTGCTTCCAGGTTATGCGATGTGAGATCAATCAAATGAAAAAACGAACAGAAGTGGCGGAACCTACCTTGAAAGATACTAATTCCAACAACGCCAAAATTAAAAAAGACCACTAGCGAATGCTGTCACCTAATGTTTACGGATAGTTTTTCCAGTGCAGAGTTGAAGCTGAGTTCGTTGGCAAGCTTTTGTAGAAGCGAGCTAATACAATGGTAGGCTTTGGCGAAACCTAGTTGGACTACGTAAGCAATTTTGTGGTTGTCTAAAGCAATACAAATGAAATCCCCGATCTTGAAATTCGCTGTGATTGCAAACAATGTTTCGATGAGAGTCACTGATAACGCCATGCAGCTTATATTTGATGATAGGCTGCAACAGATCGTAAGTTCACAAGCCGGACAACTTTGACAGACAAGGCAAATGTCATCGCCTGTAACATGCATAGGTCGGTTTTGTCCCCTAGGCCTTTCTAAAGTTATTTTTGCGCATTTGCAGCTGGACGGGATGATACCTGTGGCAATAATCCGACTGAACAGAATACAGAACCTTCGAACAACACTAGGTTCCTCCATTTTTATGTGCTGGGTCGATTTATGCAGTTTATAGTTGTTATAAACTTCGTGGCAAAGCAGTTTGCTCTAAAACTAAACATTCAGTCTCTAAGAGTTCCTTACCTCGCAAGCATGTAAACCACTACGACAGATAAAAACTTTCGGCATATTATTTTAAAGCGGAAAGACTGTAAAAGACACCGTCTTTGGCCGCGAAGCTAAAAGATTCGTAAAAAAAACAAACGTAGCTATATCTAGTCAACACTGCTGTCAACTTCACAGCCTACATGAGCATTCGATAATAAAAGCGGCTTGAAAGAGCGGTGAAACAGCACCTGCAAATCGTAAGATTGAAGAGAGGCGGTCGGCAAAAAAAAAATGAAACACGCCCGATGCGGAATAAGGCCGCTCGTAACATGTTATACGTAATAAATACAGGCATTCAAGGAGACACACTTGCAGAACAGGAGAACACACACGGATGCAATGTAGACAGAGAGCTATGCTCGACATCTCAATCAGCGGCCTTCCTCTGTATGCCTGATGAAGAGATTTACTTCAGTAAATGTGTTACAATCATCAGTAAAATGAAGAGCCAAAACCTCACAGCTCATCCCAGTGCTAAGTGTCGCAGCTGTCGGCATCCTTCAATGCATCAAGCATATAACATTTAAGAGAACTAATTGATACTTTCGAGCATTTTAGAGATAAGCAGACATATATCATACTTGAGGAACAAATACACTTGTTCCCATGATCCATAATTGTAAATTAGTGCTAACGAATATTTAGTACAAAATACTCTTGGAAAACTCTGAAGGAAGCAGCGAGAGAATATAGCCGAACCGTAATCAAGCGACTTGAAGCGACCGCACTGACAGCCGGCATCGCACAATGGCCTAAAATTTGAAATATTCTACTCTGAATTCTCAAATTCAAATTCAATTACCTAAACGACACCAGTAACCAAGAAAACTCGGATTGACATGACGAATCTTCATCTTGAAAATGCACTTTTGATTTGCGGGTTAGAAAGCACAATACACCACCGCTTTAGGAGGGCATTCTAGTAGGTGATGTGCAAGCTTATTCGGCATTAATGTCCAGGTGAAAATTAACTCACAGGCTTAACTTCGCGAAATGCATTCCAAAGTCCGAAAACAGTTTGATTCAGGCACATGCATTTTGATGCCACAAGTACAAAAACGTGTGTTTAAACAGTGATGCATTGTACAGGTGCAACACCTTCCAAGGGAGTCACAGCACCGGACCATGCGAAGTGAAAACACTGCGACATTTTGCAGTTGTTGGCTGTTTAAAGCTCCGCTTCTCTTACCGCCATTTTCCTTAAGAACGAAACGAATGATGCTAAAGAGAATGGCGCTTTCAGTTAATTACAACCGTCATCACGCCTAGACTTTTTTTAAAATTTCGAACGTGCCACAACTAATAAAGCAGAAAATACCCTAAGAATGCCCTTTTGGGAAAAGGCATTTCACTTTAAACGGAAAGGACCAACTGGATTCACCCCAGTATTACTGATGGGGTTCATAACCGGCACATTTTTATTAACTTTCTAGATATGAACTGTCACCGATACGAACAAACTTGTGCCCAGCTAAAAATTCACCAATGCGAACTCAAGTTTCCCAAGATCCTAGAAAGTCCGAAATGGGGCTGGGGG
>JPKZ01001948.1:779126-806848 GCA_000803305.1 Toxocara canis | reverse complement strand
GGGGGGGGGGGGGGGGGGGGGGGGGGGGGGGGAGAGGCTGGAAAAGGTTAGTTTTGGGGCACCGCATACATACGCTTGAAAACGTACCCCTTCCTGTATGTTAAGCTGTGCGCAGGTGGAGTTTCCAGCAAAATGCACTCACGAACAGCGAGTCTCCTTGGACGTAACCTGTTCGTAGCTAAGCAAATTAGCTGGAACACGGAAAACATTAAAGTCTCGATCAATCTGTGCTTTTGACTGTACGTTCCCTGTCTGTCTGTCTGCCCATTTATGGAGATTTGTTACGCAGGTTGTTGAAAACCCGGAGGCGTCTACTGGTTGGTGTGTTTTACAAGACAACGCAAAAACATTATGGCATCTCTGAGCAATCCGGATTTCAAATCAGCTTTATATGCACGCTGCTGACTAGATTTCAGTAGGTGCTGGATGTTTTACGACAACTTTAAAATCAATGTTAACGAAAGCCCGCCATCAACCTTGTCCCCTGCAGCGACCAGAATTATTATGCAGCAGCGCTTTTAGTCAGTGATACGGTAGCGACCACTTGTGAAGCTAAACATTATCTCGCAATAACCACGCGATTAATGATATATTTGGAGCAACATTGTATTTGTTCGCTTCAAAGCAGCAGTCGTTAAGGGAGCGTCCCGCATTGCGCTGAATTTGGGCTGAATGCGATGATTGTCTCCCACCGCCTACTCGTTCATTTTCGACACAGAATTTGGATGTATGCAAAACGTATATCGATTGCATGTTTTGCAGATGCACTTCTCCTACAACCATGTTTTTCGTTGATACTTCGCACATTTTAGCGACAACAAACAGCATTCAATTCTTTTTTTCTTCCAGACAAGCTACATTCATTGATTTGTCCAAATGCTGCCCATACGCATTTCCCCAGTTATTATTTGTTGAGTCACCAATTCCACGAGGCAGTTTCGATTTTTTATAACAATTCCACTTTGTCATATTGCTGGCTTATACACTGCTCTCATCTTAAACTAACATCACAAACGTACGATGTCTTCAATGATCTCTTTTTCCTTTCATTTTGCACAGATCGTCTCAGTGAATGTTCTTTGAAAATTAGCTAACCGTCCCTTGACTGAGTTATGAATTTTTGACTGCTCACTTTATGGCCGACATTATGAAAGGGTAGTGAGGTGCAAAATGTTGTTCAACGTCGGAATTCCGCAGCAGAATTGTAAAACACTGTCAAAGTAGAGCGTGCCTCGAGACAATAACGAAAAAGCTGGAGAGAAAGTGCTGCTATGGCTCAGGCACTGCATGCCTTAAGCTGATCTGCAAATCTTTGCAGTTTTGCGCTTTGCTGATTACATAACTCCGGCATGCTGCTACCTTTGCTTGCTGCACACAACTAAACAGTTTGCGCGCACCCAAAATCTGACCAACAAAATGGACCTATTATGTAGGACGTCTTTATAGTAGTTTCCTAAGCGAGCACTAAAATTATTTTTTCTCTCTTTAAAACTTATCGCGATCGCTTAGAAAGTGCTTTGCCTAATGCTTCGCTTTCCTTCCTTAGTTTCCTTCTCTTTAGCAAGCTGGTACGCCTTTTAAAATTATCTTAGCAAATAGCGTACTAAAGCTTTTTTTGGGGTCAGCTGCCTTGTGACGAGGTATGTCTTGTTAAAACATGAGTGTTTCTGAGAAACCGACATAGGTACCCAAATGTGCCCTCACCGCAGAAGCATGCAAGCATGCAAAATAAAAATAATGTCATGCGTGCCTGCCGAAGACAAACACACTTATGCTCTAAGACTCGGAATGTCGGTTAGCTCTGATGGTGCGGCTGAGAAAGAACGTATTATGAGTCCCTGGTTTCTGGAGGTGAGCAAATAATTTTTTAGTGCGAATCACAATAAGTTCCACAGCAGTCTTTATTTCCCTATCTGGCTGATGCTCGAATTTTACGCCGTGCTTTTACTTATATATCAACATTGATTTTCCTAGTGCATTTCCAGTTAAAATAAAGCTCGCGGCGTTCTAAAAAGCCCTGCTGAGCTTATCTGAGCGCTGTACTTGAAAAGGTTCGTTAAACTGCATAAAGTGAAATACTCCGCCTCGATAAAACGAGCGAATCACCCCGTGTACCACCTTCCAACATCATTTCGTTTGCGCCAACCAAGCATGTACACATTATCTTGTTTGTGGAAGCCTATTAAAACAATGAATTTCCACCACAAATAAAAAACAGCCAACTAAATCCCGCAGTTCTTCCTTCCTCTAGTTACGCCATCACCTGCACTGCTTCCACCAAACACGCCGATGACTCCACCACAAGCATGAACCACTTCTTTTATATGCTAATTCTATGACGTCTCTCACGACAAAGCTGCAAGAAAAACTAGTTCCAAACCATCTAACAAAATTTAACCGAATAACGGTGAAAACGTCACTGACGAGGAACCACTGTGAAGCAAGAGTGATGCGCAAGAGTCAGGATGTCCATATGTACACGCCCTACGGCTTAAAGTGCAGCGTAATTCATCGAGACACCGACTTCGCGAAAAAGACCAGAGATTCGACTGTCCTGATGCATCCTCTTTCAGAACCCCCGAACCGATTCAGTCTCTCGTCCCTTTCGACTTCCATGCACAATCCCCATAAAGCTTGCAACTATCTAGGCGAAAAACTACAAGCAAGTGCAACTTGACGAAACCAGATGTAGCACGAATTAAGTATACGTCTTATACGATGTTTCGTTGGAGTGCACTAAGTTTGTTCTCATCAGCACCGTTTTATGTTGACCCACTCATCTGTTAATGGTGGCTGCTTTACTCGCCAGCTTGTCTGTTTCACGAAAGGCTGCCGCTGACCCCTCTGGATTTCTCTGTTTAAAGTGCTAGACGGTCTTCGCACCCAAACTCTGAAATTTGGCCGCGAAGCTAAAAGATTCGTAAAAAAAACAAACGTAGCTATATCTAGTCAACACTGCTGTCAACTTCACAGCCTACATGAGCATTCGATAATAAAAGCGGCTTGAAAGAGCGGTGAAACAGCACCTGCAAATCGTAAGATTGAAGAGAGGCGGTCGGATCAGTGATCGGCATGTTGCCAGTGCGCTGGTAGATGTGCTGCTCGATCTCGCGCCTCGCTGCGTCAACGTTGTGCGGCAGACCAGTCACTTCGAAGATGGGCTCCCTCTCGCGTGATGGAGTGATGATATAGGTATGTGTGTCTTGCTGAATACGCTTGATCGTCGCTCCCTTCGGTCCAACCACGAGTCCTACGACTCTCAAAGGCACTCTATACGATGTTTCGTTGGAGTGCACTAAGTTTGTTCTCATCAGCACCGTTTTATGTTGACCCACTCATCTGTTAATGGTGGCTGCTTTACTCGCCAGCTTGTCTGTTTCACGAAAGGCTGCCGCTGACCCCTCTGGATTTCTCTGTTTAAAGTGCTAGACGGTCTGCGCAGGCTACAGGCGCCAACTGCGCTGCTGTTCTCCTAGAACTTTTACTACTGCTCACCTTATTAAGCTCGCCAATTCACTAGGAAAACCGATTCTGCATACAGCTGCAAGACCAATTTTGCTCTTGTTCGCAGACTCCTGGCTTATGACGACTATTCACTTCATGACACTCTCACTTCAACCTTGCCTTCACCACCGGGTACCACTCCTCCTATCAGGCATTTCTAGTTTAAGCAAGACTCCGACAGACGACCTCCAGCTTTTCTCGGTGCATTTTCATGGGACAACTGATGGGAAGCTTAGGGTTCAAAATATGAGCGAACTAGAACAAAAAGCGTGCTAAAAGCAAGGCGAAAGGCTTTCCGTGCAGAAACAACCAAATGAAACATTCGTAGAAGCTCGTGTATTCATATTCCGAAAACAATTTGCCTATACAGACGGCAAGCAAAAGAAGAAAGTGATGATAAGACAATATTACAGGCTGATAACGATAGCTAAAGGCGCAAAGGAAGTCAATGCCGAAAAGAGGAAGAATGCAAGCGTGCAGCCACGCTCGCCGCCCACACATCGGCAAAATCAAACAATCGAAATGTAAAAAATTAAAAACACAAAAAAACTAAAAGCGAATGCCCCTCTTGCTCGCTGCATGCCCGACATGTGATCAGTGTGATTGTATGTGAACTGGAATTGCACCTTTCTCACATCGACTACGACTCTCAAAGGCACTCTAAAAACGCAAACCAACGCTCGCTTCACCAGTACCAACCAAGCATACCGTCTCGTAAACAAAATTCACATGCATAAACCTCAGCCAACTTACCTCGCCAGTGCGGTAGCTCTTCAAGAACGCCAAGTCGCAACGATCGACCAAACGTTATGTATGCCCTTTGCATAAGTGACCGCGTGCAGCAAAGAAGCGCACATTGAATTTGGCATAGTAAACAGCAAAACTGCAGCTTTTATGCCAAGCTTTATCATTTCGTCAGAAGCTTTAGGACAACATTCATTCAGGTCTGCATATGTTTACTGAGCGACAACAAAACCGACGGTTTTAAACGAACGAAAAATCTGATTGAGGGAATGGCTGCACGGCAAATATCAGGAGAGAACGAGGAACTAGCAAATCATCGATGGCATACTTTCCACTGCAGGAGTCTCGTCGTACCATTCAGACCATAATTTTCCTCAAACCTTGTAACATATTCGCAATATCAGCATGTTTGACTACAGTGACATATTACATATTCCGCTTCTTCATAAACCTCTATTTCCGGAACCCATCGGCAGCTGACTCTGCAACCATCTGAGGCTGCTCCATGCTCAATATTTCCACACGGTAATGTTTTGGTAGCTCGTCATTTTGCAAATTTACCGTTACTTTACTAATTAGCATCTGCCTCTCAACATTAGCAAAAAAGAATCGCGGCGATGAGTTGCGAAAAAAACCGATCGGAGCGAGATCAGTTGTAAACCCCGAGCAATCACATAACCGGGAAGTGAAAAAGAAAAATCGCATAATCTGTTGAGAACCATTTTTGTATCGCTGGCTAGTGTCTTATCAAACCGAAAGTTGATGCGTGAATTAAGATATTTAAGGGTTTCACCTGACATATGCTGTGATATGTCCAGGAGCGGGTGCTCCTCCTTGGCTGTGCCTTCTGCTCGCCCTAATCTGCGTGAAGTGCTCGGCGGCACACTCGATCTCTCGTTTCGCGTCGGCCACATCCTCTGGTCTGCCTGTCACCACAAATATGGGCTCCTCTCCGCGCACGGGCGTCTTAATGTACGTATTCGTTTTTGCTCGCAGTGCCTTGATTTTGCATCCTACAACCACTCTTTCGTAATAAAACTCTAAAACATTCACAGCTGTAACATGACGGCATGATTAGGAGATAATATCACACAAGCTGCACTCGGGCAATTTAGTTAACGAGTAAGTAACATTAATAAACTCAGTGCCAAATGCAGCAACTCACCGCCATGTTCAGTCAAACAAAATAATTAAAGGGCCGCACTCTCTTCAACGGTATATAATACGGAAGACCCATACTTTATGCCTTAATGAGAGACCTAATGAATGGCTATAAATAACAAATGAATGGCCATAAATAAATAGAACTTTTAATCTCTTCTTTACTAATGAGGATCAGAAATGGAGGAAAAGGTAAGTCGAGATCAAAACTGGGCTTGCACCACCATCGCCTGTACATTTCAAATAACATAAGGTGGCACAGTGCACGCAGAACCTGCAAAACCTGTCGTCGCCGTTTGCCTGGATGGAGGGGGGCACGCGATATACAAACGCAAACGAACAACAACGCGTCACGCATTAACCAACCTTGGCGACCAACGATTTCTGCCACGTGTTCGCTGCTAGGCACTTCGACGCTTTCCGTTACATTTCTCGCACCAAGCGAAAGTGCCGTCCTGAATTCAACCCTAAATCAACGCCAAATGGTAATCGAGGTAGCACGTAACGGTGCAAACCAATACCCCTCTTAAAATAACAATGGCAAATTGAGTCCATGCATAAATAAAACCTCCAAAATTCTTTTAAATAAAACCTCCAAAATTCTTTATTTTCGTTAGCGCCGTTCTAGAGGCATTTCAAATTGGATATTCCCCCACTTGCTCATCGTCTTAGCCAAAAGTCCTGCATTGCAGAGAGGATGAGCGAGAAACGATGGTACAATGTAACTGATGGAATAGTTTCTCTACATCTGATTAGCGGAAAAATCCTTTATCGGCTGCTTGCATCAAACTCAGTTATCCCACCACTCTCTCGATGGAATTTAGAAGCCAATGTTGAAAACATGAAAGACGTAGATGTGTACGAACGTCTGCGCAAATTCGCCTCATCGTGTGCAAAATTTCACTTGAGCAGAGCAAAAAGACTGCAGCACAGTGCGGTCAGTGATGAGCACCCAATCAGTGTGACACACAGCAAAAGAAAGAATATAAGAAAGTCTCTTCCCCTTAGTAACTAAATCAAGCGCCGCTTTCGACCACAAAAACGGCAAACGCATGAAGCTGACAAGGAGTCTGCTACGTTACCGACAATCCCGAGGTCGATTCTTTCACTTCACCGTTCCCAAACCAGCACTGAGCCCTCTACATTCCGGAATCAGTTATTCTCAGTTTGGCCTAGGATCGACCTTCGGCATGGAGTCCGGAGTCTGCTCCTCACTGCTTTCAAGAAGGGTGTCCCTCACCGGCGCAAAAAGATTTTTTCGGAAAGCGTCTTCGAAAAACCTTTATGCCATTTATCTGTTACAGCTACGAGCACTGGCAAACTTAATAGCTTCACTGGCTATAAGCAGGCATGCTTTCTGGTTCAATTTTCCTCAAGTGCGTCTTGTAACTGTATATGAGCGAGGCTTTCAAATAAGAAAATACGAATAGCATGTAAGCGCCAACCTAAACTCATCGTGGAATTCACCCGTCGGTGAGCCAGAAGTCTCATCAGAACCGATTTCATAGAACCAAGAGCCGGGCAATTGGGTGGCTCCGTCGACCGCATGCTGGATTGGGACGGTTAGCACACCCTCTGATGTCATGCGTTCACTGCAATACAACGAACACTTAGTTACGCAAAAGAACATCGCACGGTCGATGCGTTTGTCCAAATTATTACACAACAATATGTGTGCCTACCTCAACGAGCGTCTGTAATTGTTAAACAAATAAACACGCATCGCCTCATTAGCATATCTAATTATCATCAAATTCTAAAGAATAGTGATTATAAGGCAACTGGATAGTGTGGATTAAAACCCTAGATGAGATCTGCTCGAAATTAAATGATTGCCAACTGTTACCTATCTTTCTATGCTTGGCAAGGTAGAAATAAATTTTGCATCGATAAAAACAATGAGTACATCTAATTGAAGATGAAAACCAATGCACTAGTCATGTGGCCACGTTTCACGGCTCGACAATCACAAGTGATCTCTGCTCCATACTCCCCGGCCCTAAATAAAAAACCACTGTAAAGTTAGACAGCATGCAGAATGGGGAGATGAGTTGAGTGCAAAATTAATGAATCAATGTGCATTCGTTAAACAACAGAAAAACAAAGCAAAAACAAAGCAAAAGCTCCAAAGCATAACAATAGAAAGATAATCAAGACAGAGAAAGAAAAAAAAAGAAAAGCGAAAACTATGCGCTGACTTGTTGTATCGTATGAACACGAACGACTGGTTCGCTTCAGAATTTCGGCCACGTGAAAACATTCGGATACTGCTCTACATAACTAAAGCCAACAAGGAATGCGACAAAACGACAATCAGTTAAAACAAAATCTCGAGTAAAAATTACCTAACGCATGATGTTCTTTAATTAAATGCAGCACATCAACTTTGAGGAATACATTCGCCTCACAGTAATAGTAAACGATTATGTAGCAATCACCATCAACACAATTACACTTACACAATCCAAAAAAACATTGTGATCGCCTTGCTAACCCGCCAACAGATCGCTGACTTGCAACAATTAACATCAATTTTTTGGCTACTACTGTTCACCCTTTGTAATGTTTAATTGATCCAACATATTTGCTCTGAACTTTTTTGTTCGTTTAAAAGATTCAAATAAGCACTCCGATGTACGTCAGTCATTAACTTAAATGACATAACACAGTAAATGCCCTCTTAAAGTAATTCATGCGGTTACATGAACCCGTGATCCAAGAAACAGAATCGCAACTTGTCAACTGTGAGATGACAGGGGACAGTGAATGCGAAGAGACAAGAAAGCGAGCATTAAGCGAGATAGGAAGACGTGAACACGCCCCCGACATGCCCACAAAAGCGACATTACGCCGAGATGAGCACCAAACCCGTAACCCACTACCACCAACTTAACGCTTACCCCTTTTGCAGCTCATTCCGCTCAATCACATACATTTATGTGCTCAGGACGGCCTTAGAAATGCAAGGGAGAGGTTTGCGTTACTGGAACTATTCTCCATGCTCGTATCGAGCTTTAATGATGCTTTAAAATTCCGCTACTAAAAGCTACACTACGGTCCACTCTTTCAAAAAAGTTTCGAAACATCCCTCGGCCAACCAAAACCCCTCTACCCATTGAGCTACCTCGATTTATACGGTCAAGAACCCTTCTTCACTCTGAAACCCTAAATACGCTCGTGGATGCGAATATTGTAAGCTTATGGAAGTCCAAACACGAAGGCGCACAAGAGAAATGAGCTGCTTCGTTGCTATCTTTAATTGGTAGATGTCTGAAAAGATCGCGCATTTCCGCAGTCTTTCGCAGCAAAGATGAACTTGCAGCAACAAACGACTGCTGCCTACGCATCACGAAGTATACTGCGTCAGCTGCACAATGCTCCACAACCGTCATCCCACTAGTCGTGTTCATATTGTATGTCCCACTGATCAATCGCATCAAAGTAACAATCAGGGCGTACTGACACACATCCAGAAAATGGTCTCATAACTGTGTCCATGTAACCAAACCAGTAAAACCGATGGTACTTAGCAGTGCCCCAGAGAAAACGGAATGACGACGTCTCAACGATGCCAACCAACCGTCAAACCGCGCCAGCGAGCGAAATGAACTGCCGCTCGTCAGGACCACGACAGAAATTCAGAGTCGCGTATTTCAGCTTGCAGCGCATTCTTCATAAATCGGCCAATTCATCGGAAACGATCAGCTCTGGCCAAAGGCATCACCACAAAGCAGCGCTTGTCGCCTCCCCTCGCCCCACACCACCCTTCAATAGGCATGCGCCAATTTCGGACTTGCACTCAAGAGGCGCTCTTTTGGAACGGCCATAAAAAAATCACCCGCTTTAAATTCCTCACTATCAATCGAAAAAAGAATATTGAAAGCTTGAGCATTATTATAACGTCCACGACAGACAGCAAAGGGACGTACCTCACCCAAGCTTGACTTCTGAAAATGGTGCGGACGAGTGAAGCTGTAACAGATCGTGCGTAGCAGCGTAAAAATGACGCAAAATAGTTACAACGAATGTTTTAAAACGAAAACATTTTACGCGCAGTTATAGAACGGGCTCCTGTGCAACAAGGGACCAAAGGCGCAGCAAGCAAACAGTATGTAGATGCATAAGGAATCGAAAGGTGTGAGTATGACGGTTGTCCGCAAGGAATCGAGCCTTTTTTTACACTTCAGGTGATGAAAATAAATTGAAGACGAGAACGTGTAAGCTCTGCAGAATATTTATTTCAGCAGCGGTCTTCCAACGTTTTACAATTGTTTTGGTTTGTAAAAAAAAGTGTAATGCAGACGTTTTGTGTCCCCCGTAACTTAACATTTATCTAGCCGCTCCATTACTTTTAGAGACAATCCGTTCAACCTGCAATTAAATGATTTGCCTAGATGACTTGTAAATAACGTCCACAAGCCAAAGGTCCTTGTGCGGAGAGAGGTCGCCCATCGAGAAAAAGAAACAGCGAGCAGCCCGTGCTTCATAATGAAACAAGTTTCGCAAAAGCCAACAAAAGGTACGTGAGTGGTGTCACTAGCAACTCCTTTCCTAATCTAGCCGTCATTGCACCATTACTCACACAAATAACATTTTTTTGATCAGTATATGAGCAAAAAAATACCCGAGTGCAAAAGAGGCTGAGAATAAATAAAAACATAAAACGTGAAGAAGGAAGGCACAATATAAAAACTTATCTTATGCAACACAGTTAACCTAAGATATGGATTTTTTATTTCAGAGCAGCGCACTGATAAGCAATTTCAGAAACTGTGCAAAGAACCGAAAGACATATAAGCCTGCGGCATCAGCTTCGCGCCACACAATCAGTCGAATTTGTTGTGCTCACAGTGGACGATGCACAGTTCTCGATAACAGAACTCCTCAACATTTCACAAACGGAATGTAGAAAAGCTGATCGCTGTTGCAGGAAAATTTAATCTCTTATAGCTTTCGCGCTTCCAGCCCACACAAAATGAGAAAATTTATTTGCTCATAATTTACGCTCGTCACCTACAAAGCAGCGAACAAAGAACTTTTTTAGTCACCGAAAACGACCTTTTTATGAGGCGCGAAGGTTATTGTACCTAAGCGCGTTGTGCAGTGAGGCGTGCTCAGCGAACTGTGAACAATGCGATGCGCAGCAACTGCACTGCGATGCTATATTCACGACTCTCTGTTTTCCCTAGTAATCATAAAACACTCGATATGAAGCCAAGGTTAGCAGAAATATATGGTCACGAAACATGATGAAATAAGTAAAGTTCAATAGAGGGAACTTAGAAGCTAAGTGAAATGAGGTAGCTGGTTGCCTACAAACAAGCCTGCAGCCATCACCAACAACGTTGTCCGAGATGAGCAACTAAGGAGGGACGGAAGATCGGAAGAGGGCTGCATAGCTGGGATGGGGTAAGATGGGGTTGGACGAGCATAGCGCGGTGAATCACGTTAATCATTAGCACGCAAAGGGCCTGACGAAACGTGCTAGCGTCTCCGTTCAATCTTGCCGTTATGCACGAAAATAGCAGCGGTACAGCCAACTGCGACGCGACATCACGCAACGACCTCGAACGGCGTAAAGGTAATAACGCGCACACATGCTCTATTCAGGCATACAGTCTCCTCATGCTCGCTGTCTCAAGCTGCCATTGCAATGATTTTTGCTACTTACTACCTACCACTTGCCATGATTTTCTTACAAGGCAACACATTCCCCATCCTCTGATTACATGATGACAACTTTCAGAAGACTCCAACTATCCCACTTCAGTGCCTACTCGGGACAACTATCGGACAATACCTACTTGCCATGTATTTAAGAAGCCAACGCATAAGCAAATGGCATATCGAACATAACCAGGTAGCCGTACAGCTCCACAGCAGAAACATTTGTACGCAGAAAACAACTTTCACTTTTCCATACTCCATCACAGTAACGCTTCCGAAAATACATCAACGCCCTTGATCCACTCCGATATCGTCAAGAAAACATCGGAAAATAGCTATTCTACACAGAACACCATTTCTGGAAGGATGAAAAAAGCATCCATTTTGGAAAAAGCCAGAAAGGCGAACTTCCGCGTCCGGTCACTGATGGACTTTTGTAGCCCCGATCCCTCATGACTCCTCTGAGTTTATGCACTCCATTTTCATTCCATTGACCCACACTCAAAAAAAAAACCGGAAATTATTACACGCTGCACACGACACTGTCGCGAACAGTTCATGCGCAATTATTGCACCTCACCCACCACCAAAACGTACGAGCTAGTTCGTTGTCACCCTGGTATGTTAGTGGCAGACAAAATAAAATCAACCGTATTTCGAACTGACAGGGGGAGGTTTTTTGACAACGCCTAGATGGCAGTTCTTTTCGAAGCAGGACGTGTATAAAAGATATACAGGATTCAACACAGCGAAACTGTGCGGTGGAAAAGAAAAAAAGACCCCAAAGCAGTGCTTAAAAGGGACTTTGTGCCTACTCGGGATATCTATCGGACAATACCTACGCGCCGTTTATTCAAGAAACAAACGCATGAGCAAACGGCATACATGTACGCTATTTTAGGCTACTCAACATATGGAAGAAACAGTGAGAAAATGTTAAGAATAAACCTGAAGCGGGAATGAAGGTACCATGACACCTCTGAAGGCAGTCGTTCCCAATCTTTCTTCAGCACAGTTACTGTGCGTGCATTGTTTTTCGTCACTTCATACGACATTAAACTCTCGAAAAGATTAAATATTTATAACGCCGTGTGCAAAAAAAGCGCATTGGAGATGCGGTATACTATCAATTGTAGGAAAACGTCTAAATTACCGACCTTTTTCAGTCGAATGCCACCAGTACGGCTCTCGACGCAACACTCCATTTAAAAAAGTGAAACCTGTTCCCGTGACCAGGACCACTCACTCACGCGGGTTTAAGCCATTTTCAGGCGGAGACAACATTTTAAAATAAACTTCGAATGTTCCGATGCTGCTCAAAAAATCTGATTTCTTCGACTTCGTGGGAACTACTTGATATGGTGAAGAGCGTAAAACGAGCCGAACAATTATTTTTTGCATTCATTCTTGCGACTAATAAGTGTGCCCACGAAGTCAGTTACAATAGCAACAACAACCTAAACAGCTTCTTAAGAGAAAATTTTACTGAATTCCTTCGAATTATTATCTTTTTGACAAATTAATAACTAAAACTCTGGTAGTAGCATAAAAATCTACGCTGCATACTCGCGTAGCCAAATATTAAACAATTTTCCTGGCAGGGAGGGTATTACGTCAGAAAAACAGCTGCAGTTCCAGCATGATTTCTTCAAAGTTTCAAACAAGCGAAGAAATTTAGAACTTTTTGAAGCAAAGCAATCGTAGCCGCCGCCAGTTTCACGTTAGGAAACACTTCAGCAGAGCCAAGCAAGCTCAGTTGTTGATGCACGCGCACATGATGAAAAAAAAAAAAACAGCTTCATCAGTAAATTCCGTTT
Source organism: Toxocara canis (assembly GCA_000803305.1). NCBI lineage: Eukaryota > Metazoa > Nematoda > Chromadorea > Rhabditida > Toxocaridae > Toxocara > Toxocara canis. The sequence continues at coordinate 793,955 of JPKZ01001948.1, read as the reverse complement.
CCGCCTAGAGCTTTTATGTTCCATGCTCTCGACGCAACACTCCATTTAAAAAAGTGAAACCTGTTCCCGTGACCAGGACCACTCACTCACGCGGGTTTAAGCCATTTTCAGGCGGAGACAACATTTTAAAATAAACTTCGAATGTTCCGATGCTGCTCAAAAAATCTGATTTCTTCGACTTCGTGGGAACTACTTGATATGGTGAAGAGCGTAAAACGAGCCGAACAATTATTTTTTGCATTCATTCTTGCGACTAATAAGTGTGCCCACGAAGTCAGTTACAATAGCAACAACAACCTAAACAGCTTCTTAAGAGAAAATTTTACTGAATTCCTTCGAATTATTATCTTTTTGACAAATTAATAACTAAAACTCTGGTAGTAGCATAAAAATCTACGCTGCATACTCGCGTAGCCAAATATTAAACAATTTTCCTGGCAGGGAGGGTATTACGTCAGAAAAACAGCTGCAGTTCCAGCATGATTTCTTCAAAGTTTCAAACAAGCGAAGAAATTTAGAACTTTTTGAAGCAAAGCAATCGTAGCCGCCGCCAGTTTCACGTTAGGAAACACTTCAGCAGAGCCAAGCGAAGCAAGCTCAGTTGTTGATGCACGCGAACATGATGAAAAAAAAAACAGCTTCATCAGTAAATTCCGTTTCCGCCTAGAGCTTTTATGTTCCATGCGCTACAGTACATATGTGAGTATGTCAGTACATGTATACCGTGATTAACTAACATTTTAAATACAACAACAGGAGCACCTGCAACGAGAACTGTCAAACTGTCTCAACGAGATTAATTTATGCACGCTTATGAATCACTGTTCCAATGGGGATATTACAATAAGTGTAGCAATGTGATAAAAAAGTCATTTGAATGGGCGTTTCGAGGAAGCTATCTGGGAAACACTGACGTTTGCAGAATGACGTGACTGTGGAAGGGTCTAAGCCAGCTTAATAGACGATACTCTACGAAAGTGCGGCTCCAGAGCCTCCATCCAGCAGTTTTAACCGATGTGACTCGAGTGAACAGGAAACGACTACGCTATTCGTTTGTGTTGCGATAACGACTTCAGCTCACATAAAACTCAACAAAAAAAAATCATTCCCATGATCGTGACATATTCCACAGCCTCTCATGAAACATTTCTAACAGCACTTTTATGGAATCCGCCTTCAAATTTCTCATAAATGATCGTCTGTTTAAGCACCAACCCGAAGAAGACTCCACACATAAGTTTCCCTTCCAATATGAGAAAGGATACGAGAAGAATAATTTTTACCCTGCCTTCAACATTGTAATCTAGCTGGTATTTAGAAGTCATAACAAAAACGTTGCACAAACATTCTGAAAGAATTCGCGCCCTACCGGCATGCCATGATGGGCAAGTAAGACTATTTAAAAACCACACAACAACCACCATAACCTTTAAAATCAAAATACCACCACAGACATTGGTACCTGTTCACAGACCGGTCCTAAACAAACCAAAGGTGGCATGCGTAACATGCCGACAGCAACTCTACGTTATGGAAAATGTGGAAGAAGAGGAACTGAGAAGGTAAAACACAGAGCAGCAAAACTGAGTCGAGAGTGGACGGCCCAAAATGATGCAGTGAAGCACTGGAACATCGATCACGTCACAGTGAGCAACATCATTCGAAAATACGTTACTCAAAAACATGAACAGTAACGTCGGTGCACTGCAGCGGATCGAAAGCAGGTGAATGGAACTATGCACGCGTTCCTGATAGCCTTTGAAATAACCAAAAATGGCCGTATGATGTTACAAGCATGCAACTATCACATTGTGGCTTTATGCCACAAGAACAAATCAATCTCGTTCCTACAACTACGAAAACGTCAAACAAGAAACGAAAACCTCGCCAAGTGCTGAAGAAGATTGGGAGGTGGGGAGCTGCTGCAATAGCATGAGCAGCAGTAACATGCTGTGGTGTTGCTGGTGAGCAAGGAACGAGAAGAGTTGATGTGTGAGTGAAAAGATGTGCGAATATGGCACTCGTGCGTGATGCGCCCTTCTAATAATGTCGGTAAACGCTCAGCGCACACAGCAAACATGGCAGAGGTTGGCGCAGTGCATTCAAGGCCTATTCTTTTGTGTTCGTCCCTCTTCCACCGCTGCACTACGGCTTTGACGCTTTGAAGCGAGCCTCACTGCTTTACGCTGTTGTTCAACAAAACTATTTACTCTTTGCCATAAATTGCAACTGAAAACAATAAAAAAAGAACAAGCAACTTGCTAAGAGCTTTCTTTGACGTCAACAAATCGGAAACGGTTTTTGACCGTAACAAAAAAGGACAAAGGTGCGACGCTAAATTCCGATGTTTCTTCCATACTTGTAAGGCAGTGAGCAATGGCAAAGAGGCTGAATAAAAAGGAAAGGTGCAGCATCAGACCATTAGATCAACGTGTCCGTTGGTGCATCGTTCTTAACAAAACTAAGCAAGAAAATGGTGTTTTCGGCAAAACTCGAGAATTTAAAACATTGAAAACGACTGCCGTCCACACAGAAAAGTGCAAGCCATTCATTACGCAATGGTCACAAAAATTAACGGCTCTCTTCCAATAAGGAAAATGCGCTCATGTACAGAATCCGTTACGAAAGATGCGGAAACAAGAGTGACGAAAGCATACGCGATGTCGTGAACGAGAAGCATGCCGCTGTGATCGGTTTCTCCACACGATGCTCCGCTCTCCGAAGAGCATTTCTGTTGCAGCGGATTTTGCTGCACGTCGAACAGTGAAAAGCCTTAAAAACCACACTGCTAAATAAACAGCAAATTACACCTTCCAGACAGAACGCAGTTCTGAGTTTTTTCGCGGACGACATCTCTTTCAGTAGACTGCCCTATCACCTCAAAATACAATATCCTACGGCTAAAGGGACTTACTAAGCATGCTGGTAATTTTCAAGTGGGGAAAGAAAGCGAACGACCACTCTCAGCATAGTTAATAAAGTTTTGGCAAAACTGCAATCAGATGCAAAACTTGCAAAGAAAATGAAACTTATTAAACAATTCGAAAAGGAATTTGCGAAAAAATGTCAAGTGGTCTTAAGCAACAATCGAAGATCAAATAAAACCTTGCTGTTGCAGAGTCTGGATGATACTCTTTGAAAAGGGTGAAATTTCATGAAAGCGTACTACAGAAATACATTCTGATTGGCGAGACATTATATGAAAAGGCATCTCGACTGGGGCCGGACCTAAAAGGCGAAATTTGAGAGGCAAAAGGTCGGGGAACTGTTAATCGAAGGAGATTCCAATACAAAGCAAGGCCCTTGCGGGATAAAGTGACGATTTTCCGCCACTATAAGATGATGAATCCCACTAACGACCAATCTGGGCGCAACAAGACATCGACGGAGTAGCTAAGGGGCAAATAGGTTGGAGAATAGCTTTATTCAAGGTCATTATAGAGGGAACAAGGTGCCCACAGCAAAATAGTTAACGGTACATTGAAAAGTGTTTCTCAAGCCCAAGGAAACGATCGGCTGACCTCATCCTTTAAAAGGTTCCGCTCATCTGCAAATAATTGGTTTCGGATCTCTTGTGCAACCATTGGAGCTATGGGGCGTTCTTTCAATTTAAACATGCGCGACTGTTCAAGATGGAGACGATGCGTTACTTCAGCTAAAGTTTCATCATGCTTCACACTTCACCACTTCGTCAGTTTCAAAAAAAAGGCAGGATTGCAATTGAGGGCAGATGCATGATTTGAGTGGGCAAATGAGTCGATAAAACGATTTGATGATAAAAACGAATTCAGCACATTCACACGAACAGAAGTGGCCGACAGTGAACGGACAACGACGTACGCTAGCTTGCAGATGAAGCTGTTAGAAATGAGAAACGCAGTTTGCTGAGATGCGCTAACATCTGCTGTCTGCCACCCACACGATCTCACTCATTCTCACTCATTCCCACTCACCTCTCCAATCTAGCTGGAGGAGCGCAAAGCCATACATAGCTCGTTTCGGTATGGGGTAGGGGCAAACTGGGAGAAAACGGAGGAGTTTCAAGAAAAAAAAGAGAACAGGAAACAGGCAAAGAAGGAAATCGAAGAAGGAAAGAGAAAAAACCGAGGAGAAAGAAAGTAAACCGGCGAAACCGATGCAGCTGAAAGTTGGGGTCGCAATGGAACCCTGAAACAGATAGTGGATGCGCTCAAAAGACAAAAAATACCGTGAGAATGGTTATTGGTAATAGCGAAAGAGCCGAGATCCATGGCGAGTCGATCCACATAGGATGGTTCGTCGGCAGACGAACCACTAACAAATCCTTCTTCGCTGGGCGTGCTGCTGCCTGCTCCACTCAACGCACGCCGCATCGCCAACATTGGCATCTAAACTTCACACATTCGTATTTTTAATTTCATTTATAAACTACATAGTGAGCACAGCGTAAATCGGCCAACTAAAATGCCAACGTAAGCAACTTTAATTGAGCAGCTATCATGGAGCTGCACAAATTCGTGGAAAAATGCTCGTCGATTTCGTCAACAGGTTTTTGCACTGTGACTGCAAATAAAGGATTCAGCAAGATAGGTTTACGACAACTAAAGGCAACAATAAACCAAAAAAACGTCCACCAATTATAGAACGCCTTAGCAACCGGGGAGTGCAAACGCGCTTCTGATCTACTGCTGAAAGTAGCATCGCATCCCACTTGCACTCTTTTTCTTCAATCGCCGGGCACAGCACAGCACCATCGTCCCGCAGAAAATGCGATTTGCAAACGATTTTATGGCTCATTTAGTTGAGGCCACTGAGTATAAACAATAACGCCATTTTACAATTAGTTTGTCACGCTTTCTCGAATCGCACCTGCTCATTTCCCAGTGCCAAACAATTTTCGAGAAGGATAACTATCAAATGCTGTGATCAAGTGATGAGCTGATAAAAGATTTGGGAGGATGAGTTCAGTAAAAACGACGCTGAAGTTATGAGACGGTCATCAAAAAATTAGCTCAGTTAACTGTTGCGGCTCGAAATGGAACCAACAAGTACAGTCCAAATTCTAAACATTGAAATAACGTGCTGCATAAGTTCCCATAAGGGGATCCTTCATAGTTTGCTGACATCTAGCTATTAAATCATCCTAAACAACCGGATTATTTGTCTTTCTTAAGGGCTATAGTATCTAACGACCGCGACTGGCCACGCGTATGCACGAACACGATGAAGAAGTGACCGGATTAGCAATGCGACAGCTGACGAAAGCAAGGGCAAACCGATAAGAGAATCGCTTCATGATTCTCACAGTAGTTACATGTGACAGCGCGCCTGGTCATAAGCGGGGGAAGGAGCGCTGAATCATGCTTGTTCACATCGCATAGCAGTTATGAAAGGGGAGGGATGCTATGCGGAGCACATGCGAAGCTAGACGGCAAGCGAGACACGCTGAAAACAACATGCATCGCTTGTGTCGACTGAGGCTTCACACATCTCCGAAGAAAAGCATCTGTAGCTCCCACTTCTAAACGAGGTTGATTCGCTTTACAAACCCAAGGGTAACGAGAATTCATGAAAAGAAAACGCTGCTAAAAACAAGTGGTACGGTAAGAAACAGAAGTGTTTTTTACGGGAACAACAGTTGGCCAATGTGGATTTACAGATATATCACGCTAATCCCTATTATGCTCTAACGCTTTTAACGATTACATTTGCCCCTGCGCCATCCCAAGCGCTACAGTAGAGCACAACAATCTGAACAAGACACATACGTTAGAAAGGGCTAAGGCAACTCGAATCGGTGAGCTGTTAACCAAAACCGATGCGAGTGAGCGTGTCTGCTGGCGGTGAAACTCGTCAACTCTCGCGTCCTGCAGCGAACACGGAGCCTAATGTCTCTATATCCTTAAAAAAAAACTCTCGTTTGTTGCTAACCAATTCAAAAACGCTTTTAATCGATAACGCGTAACACGATCGAGCCAAATGACGCCTTGAACAAGAAAAGAATGCGCAGAATCAAACTAAAACAAACATCGTCGCACACGGTCACGTTTACGTGGTCAACACCCATATTGGTCCAACCACTCCTTTGTCTTGCAAACGTTTCAGAAGGTAACGTTCTTTCATAGACAACTTAATGATAATCATCTTCTACTCATACACAAAGAATACGCTCCAGTGCGTTGAGTCAACTTCGTAATTCTGTTACGAAATAAAAGTGTGCACTTTGGCTTACCACGCTAAAAAATTCATAACGCATAGACAGCATCATAAATTTCACTTACATTGTTCTGGAATAGGTTATTCACTGAGGTCACAGAGGAATAGGAAAAAGGATAGGAGGGGCTGGGTATCACAAAAAGGAAACAATGGTGAGAGAAACGTTAAATTAAAGGCCATGATAGGAATGGTTACTCGTTTCCCTGCAACAGTGGCGCTCATCCCGATAAAAATCGTTTGTGGCTATCAATGTTGCCTTATAAACCGCATTAAATGAATCAACTGAATTCCGTAATGTGCCATAACTAGAAATTTCAGCTAACATATAATTAACTGTTTCGAAAAGCTGATCTCACTGCACAAGCCATCCTCGACATTCATGCCGTTCCCATTTGCTTTTCAGACTACAGTAAACCTGAATAGGATAACATCGCCCTCACAGTTTCTCTTCCCCCTCAACCACGATCGAAAATTCGTAACGCATACGCAAAACAAATGCAGAAACAAGGAAACCTGTGCGGAGCACATCACGAGGACAGATAAATTTATCAGGAAAAAATCCCATAATTCATCCCAACCCAAAACCTTTCCACTGCTAGTCACGAAGTCGTAAAACGAAGCCAAAAGTCCCAACAAAGCTGGTTCAAAAATGTAGCTCTATTTCAACCAGCATTGAACACGCAGGTCGGAAACCGGATTGGAGTACACTTACGATTGTTTGCAACAGGCTGCACAATCTAGGTGCACAAAGATGACCTCAACGACTGACAGTGAATATGGTGGCAGAGGATCACACAAGACCATATGGTTACAAGCACGACATCCAGAAACTGTAACGATTCGGTTTAGCAGCGTTGAAGAATGATGCCGAAAGATTTCCTTCAATAACGCCCTGTGCGTATCAGTAGGTTTGTAAGAAACGCACAACCTCATCAGCTCTTTCGACACAGCCAACAGTTCTGAAGGATTGGTTGGTGATCTATAAATTCTGATGAAAACCTTTCTAGCATGTACTTCAATCAATTCCTTCTAACGGACTTTCTATTACCGATTAATTCGCCAAATGGTGCTTTTGCCCGACTGCTACTCAAATTCGTTAATATATTTATATATACAACAGCAACAACAATACTGACGAGTACTAGCATTACAGTTGAACGAAATAAGCCCATTCCCAAGCTTGCAGTTACGCCCTCCTATAGCATAAGGTTGAGTGACAGTGAATAATACTAAGCTAAGACTGCTAGGAAGATCACTGCCTCGACCGTCTGCTACATGTCCACACTGTCAGGGATCTCCAAGCTCGAAAAATTGTAAACCTCAGAGACTTTGAGTCGGTTCTTTGCTCGCCTGCTACTGCCCTCGAATTAGAGGTGCGCATTCTTTATCTTATGTGCCGATAATTTACCAGCATTATCTATGAAGTGTTAGTGACCGTAGTGGTGCCCACATATGATGCGGTCATACTGCTAGTTACTATTACCATTAATATTGCACAAACTACCACTAATCCTACAAAATACGACCACCGTACTGCTCACAGGCGCCACCTACTAGTTAGCAATCAACAGTATTTGAACGAGGCCTGCAATTCGGCGGCTTTCTGGAATGATGTTAGCCACGATGAACCCTGAGTCCAGCTTTCCCTTTGTTTGATAGCCTCGCGAACCTCCGAGCTCAGTCTGCTGTATGCTGGTTGTCTTGGAGGCCCTTGAGCAATACTAGGAAACGGAGTGCTGCAAGAAGCTCGGAAGCCGGTAAACGTTCATCGACTTCTACGCCCAAAACTGTTGGTGTTTAAAAATAACGTTTGTTGGTCAGCAAATGATAAACAACTTTGAAGAAGGAGCACTTATCGCAGCGTCTTAGAGTGCATAGTTCCACTGCCACACTTTAAAAAAAGTGTGTGAGGACTCGTGTTGTCCATCAGTGGATCTTCATGCTAAATGCCAACCATTCAAATTTGAGGTGATCGATCACCACTTTTACTACTTTTTATAAAAGCAAGCTGCGGTTGTTACAAATGTAGGCTATCTTTCTCACACACAAAAATATGCCTTCATTCAGCAAGAAATAATCGTTACGCGGCGTTATTGAGAGCATGTTTTAAAAAAAGGCTAGGAACACATAAGAGACCGTCTAGGCGTAATGTGGGTGCGCGATCGGGGAACACAGTGGTACGGATGAGAGCAGAACGAACATTACTCGTTTACCAGTTGATCGCGACCGGCACCCGCTCAGGAGGGCACCTAATTATCGCTTAATTGAGATGAACACCCGTTCAGAAACGCGCTCTGCGTCGACTCTTCAAACGCAAACCTCTGAGCCCCTATCGAATGCTCGGTCGGTCCCTTGCCTTCATTAAAGGTAAAGTAGTGAAACCTCCCTTTCTTCACCTCCTTCCCGGTTCCCTCTTCTGCAGCCTTTTGTATGTTACAGCACAAATGGATACACCAGCACGTCCCCATTCACAATGAGGAATCTTACCCTACAGTATCAAACAAAAGTTCTACCGCACATACGATTGAATACACCCATAAAAATGCTAAGCGCGACTATCAGATACATATTTCGTCCTACCACCGAGGTACGCGGTGGTTTAAGCAATCCTGAAATAATCCAGCGATCCCTGCAAGAGAAAACAACCGAACAGTTCAACATAATCAATGCAGCAATCGCAACAGAACTTTGGTAGCGCCTCCAAACCGTTTACTTTTACAGAAGTCAACTTACAGAACTCATTCTGAATAATGAAGGCTATCTGCAAAGACAAGTAGGCAGAATTAGAGTGATGAACAGCATACCAGTTAGGCGTAAAACTTTTAGATCGGCCGCTCATTCATGGAACCTCACTCGCGTGAAGACAATGAAAGGGAAAATATTTGGTTCCAACAAAGCAAGTACTCAGTACGAAAATTATCGTGACCTAGAGGAAGGGTGTTAAAATTAACTCTTTGTGAGGCGTAACAAATGACAGTCAATGCCTAGTTGGCAAAGCGTACAACGAGGCTAACAATCAAGAGTAATTCAACAGCATTACGGTTCGACATGCCGTTTTCCTCGTAACACTTCATTCGAATGACAGACGCACTCAACCGTCCAGCCTTCAAATTACTTTCATTACTTTCAACGTATCTGAGACAAACACGCATGAACGAAACAACTGTCTAGTTGAGCTCTCAGCCGACTCAAAGTTGCTACATTAAAAAAAAAAAAACGGTTTTATGATTCAAGCAGCCTCCCTTATACATAAGCTCACTATCTCTTAATTTCGGGACTTGGTTGTGGCGATCGCCGACAGCTAAGACTATTTTCGACGCTTCCATCAACTTTTCTTGGCCCTTTAGCATTTACGGATGGTCTTTTAACCGGTTGCTGCTCCAACTCAAAATCGAGTTACAACATGCCACTACCGCTACCTATTCGTACGGTCGCTTAGAGAGGCAGGAGTTAAGTCATCATGGCGACGACGACTACAGACAAGAGCCATAAATGGACCGTTTAGTCAAGAACAACAACGAAGATACGTCCAGTCACAATATTTTAAAAAAAGAACGTGTCGAAATAACGAACATGCTCGTCGAAGAAAACCGACAACAGACAGATTTTTTTTTTTAATGCGAGGCTGTTTGGCCGCCAATGAACTTAACTATCCGTTCCCACACTTTTGCCCATCGGTCATACGAGAAGAACGCAACAATGGAAGAGTACAGAAATGAAGAAACTCCATACATATGCACACTATATGAAAGCTGTATTGCGTGTGCACGTGCATGAAATATATAAAAGATAACTAAGTTACACGCATGCACTTGTATGAAAGAAATTTTCATACCCCTACGTGACCACTACAAACGAATTGTCACCGATCGCTAAACACAGCAGTTAACGACGTGCGATGGCGATCTGCCCTCACGGCACGTAGTGTTGCGTTCACCACATACACGCTTCCATCGACGTCCTATACCTTCGATAGTTACGCAAGACGTGGCACCATCCGCACCCAAACAACGAACAATATGAGCAACGGACATCGTTCTAGCAAAGGCGACATGTGCCCTACCTTCACGCACCACCTTCAACAAACTCGTTATTCCAACTCGTTTCGTAACAGCACCTTTTGTTGCTCGCGTAGGATATACCCTCAGCAGAAGAAGATAAGTTTTGTCGACGACGCCCCCAGAACTGAAACGGTGCTACACACTAGAACTTTACTTCACAACTTACTGCTGCTTGTATTGAAAAAAACCCTTACCCACATTTCCTCACCAAATAAACCTCCACCTACCACATCCCTCCCACATCGCTCATGCTAAATTATAGAAGTTTTTAGGGCCCCTCCTAATAGAAGAGATGAGCTGAAAGACAGCTTGTATATGGTTCACATTCAGAATGCTACGCCCTATCGCTTTAGCCGTTCATGATATTTTAATTTGGGCAACAAAAAGACTTCAACTGATAGAGATCAAAATCAAACGAAGCCAAAAGTTGCGATAAAAAGCACAACTGCACACGTCTCTTCAAAGAGACAATTGAAAACCACAGCCAAATCGTGGTGTCAAAAATCTGCTGGAAGAGCACTCCGCAAAAAAAGAAACCTCAGTTCCAAAGACCACCACAAACTGTACCCTTGTTCGTTCACGATGCTTCTGTGGCAATGCGCAACCACACCAATTGATTCCTTCACTTACAAGCCCTTCCCACTGGCCTCGTGGATAACAGAAGCATTATGATCGACCGAATAAGGTAACCATTTCAGCTAGAACTGTATCAAGAATATAAAGCATAGCTGCTCATCTTATTTTTATCAACACTTCATCGTGAATCTCTGAAGTTTCAAACTTTTGCACGCCTCTACCTTCAAAACACCAAAAGTAAAAAACTCGTTTATTGCAGCTTTTCAAAATTGGTACACTTTTTTCCCTTATAACCCTTGAATCTATTCTCCACAGGTCTCCGGAAGGTGTGTGCAGATGTCTCCTTCACAACCTCCCCTCCCTCCTCCAGCCATATTCGACAAAAAGTCATGCAGGTGGAACTGCCTATGCTCTGCTTAAGGGATAGCAGAATGCTCTTGAAAGGATAAAAGAATGTAACAGACTCATGAAGCCCACTCAGCGAAAGCGAGTCTTGCAGAATGAGAACGAATCGAAGGGCGGCTTGCACAAAAATAAAAAGTTTAAAAAAACAATGGCAAGATCGGTGTGTATGTCAAGGCTGCCCGCATGAACGCGCCAGCAGGAAAACGATCGCGGCAACACGCGTACGTGCAACGGGAGCAGCGGGCAAAGAGGACACGTAACTGAGAGACAGACGCACAAAAACTGCTCATTGCAAAGGCATTCTGCTCATTGCCGAACTTATTGCTCTAATTATTCGCCTTTATGCAGCGCCGAAGGCGCCCGTTTGATGATCAGTTTTTCTTGCAACTCAAATCAGCGCCTGCTATTCGACGCCCTGACAATCAACGATCCACACAGATGCTGACATTCGCACTCCAAATTTGCCACCCGTTCCCTGCCCGGATGGCAAATCGACTTGGCGATCCGATAGTACTCTGCAAAAATATTAGCCTCATACCTGAAGAAAAAAAAACAGTTTCTCACTGACACTTAAGCACTCTGCTTGAAACTTTTCCAAACGGTTCCCTTCACCTTTTAACGACAGTATCAGACAAACGCATACGAACACAAACATTCGAACGCAGAAAACTTCCTTGGATGCGTACTTGCAGGTCTTGCTTCGAGCAGCACAAATCTCAAAATCACCATCGAACAGCGCTCCCTTCAAACTGTATCGGTCAAGCACGCAAAACATTACACATTGCGCCCAGTCACGACAAACTTTCGCAATGATCCAAAAATTGATGACGTCTCCAGGTTAACATTCAGGTATTAGTCACTGTCCGAGGAATATCACTCGGCTTAACGGTAACAACTGGTGCTGAAGGATGCAAAATTGTAAACGATGTGCGCATTGACCAAGCCACACTATCCGCTGAGATTCGACTCTTAAGCAGTGACTCGAAAACAATCGATAGTTGTGATGGACGTTATGTTATACTCGCAGGAAGCATGTCCTGCATGCATAAACATGTCAACTCGAAATTAACGTGCAAATAACGCTATCGACAAACATCAACCGATGCGCAATGACGAATACCATTTCTTCAACGATCTTATGAGATCATTGTGAAGCCGCACACGATTTTTTTCACTCACAATGCAATGCACGAGTCAATAACTGTTACGCACCTATCGTCCCACATTGCATGCTAAGCCTTTTTTCATGTCTTCAAGATATCCATTAATTACGGCGGGACGTATCTCCAAGAAAGCGCCAAATCTGCTTCAGCGAAGGAGAGAGAAGCTTTGCGAAACATAAAAGGATGAGAAGTGCGAGTGTGCGTTTCGAAGATGAACACCATGAGAATGAAAACAACCAAACATAGTACCAACGCCCAGCTGTTACAGTAATACGTGCGAAATCAATAGTTCAAAGGCAAAGGAGAAACACGCAGATACGGAGAGATATAAAATGATGACGCATTCAGTAATGTTGTGAGATCTTTTTACTGAAGCGAGAGAGTTCCCTTGACATCGTTCACAGAAAAACGGGGCTGCTCTCTAATTCAGGCTCCCACGAAGTGCTACGAGCAAGCCAAGATAGTTTACATAAGTTCACAGTAATCCATACATTGTTATGCAAGTTCATGGAATGAGTCCAGGTGAACTCATGATCACATTAAATTTATAAAGATGCTACCTGCCTTTATAAACGGTACGTGCACATCTTGCGCAGAGATCCGAAAACGCCAAAGAAAACTGCGGAAAAGTGAACGAGGAGAATACTGAGATTGAGAGATCAGAAAATCCGAGTCACTGAGAATTTCCTTCTGCTAGATGGCTTTCTTTTGCAAATATGAAGTGCCAAAAACCGAACTTCCCGATATCCGCGCAAAAATGCGATGCCTCGCCCGGAATTAGCACGTCCACACAAAAACTGGACCAAAAGAGGAAAGGGAAACAGCAAAGTAATGTGCCCGCTTTTGCGGTACGTATCATCGCCACAAAAGGGTCTGTCATCCTCCGCCTCGATTAGATGATGGTGACTGCAAACATCACCTCGACTCTGAGCTCAAATAGCAACTTGTTCAAGAAAAAAAAAATGGTATAAAAAGAGAGAAATTTAATTTAAAAAAAAAAACGGAAAAGAGAGCAAAGTCACAAACCTGTGCAGCAGAAAACGGAGGTCGCGACAAAGTTCGCAATTTAAGGGATAGTAAGCCTTTGCTATGATCACTGCTGTACCTTTCTGCACCACATAGCTTATAATTATCAATATGACATAAAAATAATCTCCGGTAGAGCCAAGAAACAAGAGTATGTATGCGCACAATGGGCCAAAAAAACAATAGGATTGCAATTAGCAAAACTGCACGCCACTCGCATGCGAAACGGGTGAGTAAAATGCAAAAATGGGTGCAGAAGCAGCTCGGATGGCAGCTTTTTGGCTCATGAAAAGCACCAATGCCCGCTGTTGGTTAGTCGCTGCAGGCGAAGGGATGAAGCACTGCAACGGCTTTAGCACTGAGTGCTTTACTCAGCACAGCCGTCCACCACTCAGCGAATGCACCAAATGAATGCGCACAAGATGGCGCTCCCTGCAAGCAAATGCGCAACGAGACAACCCCAGAATAACGCGAAAACAACTCAGCCTCTAACTACTGCCCATCTCTGCACATATCGGTTTCGAACGCATCGACAACTCCAGGAAAGTGCGGCTGTCTGGATAAGGTACTCATTAGGATTCGATATAAGTTTTGTACTATCTACAGCGCTCAGCAATATTCCGTATTTTGAACACTACATTTAAACATGCATCGGATTTTCTTGCTGCGTGCACCTTCGACCTGTATTTGATAGTGGATAGGATTCTTTGCTAATAGTGGTAATTCCATTACAACCAAAAGCAACGATACTTTTCGTACTCTATTATAATTTTTGTAAAATGAAACTCGGAGACAACACATTAGTATTTATAACGTCGTCGAATAAGAGGTACATTTCATATTTTAAAAAGTCGATACAGTAATGTCACCATAAATTTCGATACAGTAATGTCACCATAAATTTCAACCGCTTTTTAAAAGCCGCCATTACGTAACACGATACTTAATGAAATAAATTTTTGAAACCGACATACAGATCCCTCTTCTATGAGCTCGGAAGCGTGAAAGTGTCAAATAGCACAGATATGAAGAAAGAAATCCGAGTTCGATAAGACATCACCACCGCTGGCGCCACAGACTACACAAAAAAAATGATACCCTCGAGCGCCTTATGTGGACAGCACAGATAACCTCCTTGTTAGTGGGTACGAGTAGTCAATTAAGGTCGCTATACATCTGAATTTGTACTGCACTACCGCCGTCTCATACGTCGGCGTGTTGACCTGGCGTGTCGACATCGACTCCATTCCTCACAACTTCATGCCGGTCTCGTCAGCAACCAAGGAAACGTAGCCCCAAGCCTACTGCCTGTACAGTCGTTAGCTTTCCAAGTCGCCGTTTCACATCAGCAGTGATCACTCATTCATGGACCCTCCACCTCCCATCGCTGAAACAAAATTCGT
>JPKZ01001948.1:715488-778808 GCA_000803305.1 Toxocara canis | reverse complement strand
AAACTTCAGGAGAATTTATGCAAAGATGGCCCACTAGTGCGCATAAACGGTGCCCAAACGTCGCCAAATGGAGTATTGTCGCCAGTACGTACTCAGTGCTGGTTTGCGGTAACGTCGACTGATATGCTGTGTTCGTTTTTTGTGGCTCTTTGCGTATCACAGAGTGACTGCAAAACTACTCAGTTCTGCGTTTAACGAAAACATTAACGGATGTGCGCGTTAACGAAGATTTGATAGCCACTAGTTAATGAAACGTGGAACAAATAACAATGTAATGCGAATAAAAACTGCCGATACCTAAATCGCGATCACGAGGACTGCTTGTATGTCATGTATGCGTAACAGGGTTGGAGAATGCAAACGGAGGTTGGTGAGGAGGAAGGGGAAGGGGAGGGGGACAGATATTATATATGTATGCATATATATATATATATATATATATATATATATATATATATATATATATATATATATATATATATATATATATATATATATATATATATATATATATATATATATATATATATATATATATATATATATATATATATATATATATATATATATATATATATATATATATATATATATATATATATATATATATATATATATACATACATATATAATATCTGTCCCCCTCCCCCTATATATATATATATAGAGAGAGAGAGAGAGAGAGACGGAGGGAGGAGGAAGGAGAGAGAGTGGGAGAGGGAGAGAGCTAGGCGAAATAAACCAACAAGGAGCGCTGAAATCACCACCTTCGTTCGCATGTTAAGGAAAGAAGTTGACTAGTTGTCGCTTCTTTGAAAGGGTTACAAATCAAACTTCAGTCGACACAAGTAATTCTTCTAGCACGCAAATCAAAACAGTTCTTGCATTTCGGGATGATCGAAAATTACGGAGTTCATTCTCAGAAACTGTACAATGAACTCGCTAATTTCATATTCACAAACGCCAACTGAAAGCAATGCGCTGTCCGAACAGACTATCACGACAACTGCAGTAGGGAAGGGTTGAGAAGAGGATGCCAGCCGAAAAGGTGGCAGCAAGGATTGGAAAACAACGTTAAAGCAGAAATTAGTGTTCATGTTAACTACGTGGGCTTAAAAAATGTAAGAGAGCGCGAAGAAACAGAAAATGTGGAACCATGAATATGCAGCCTGCTACGCCTATGAAAAGCCAACACTCTTTTAAAATACAATTCTCTCGTTTTAGGCTTATGAGGAGCGCCAACGCAGTCTGAAATGCGTTGCCGGAACAACGAAATACAAGAACACGAATTTTGGTCAAAATTCATGCGTCAATTTAAATACTAATATTCCCAGCGTAATTTGCGCTCAGTCATCAGAGCATTTTTCAATTTTTGAATCGCTTCTTTCTGGGAGTTCAATTCGTCCTTTTTTCCTAACGCCTATTCGAAATGCGCACGTAAACACATAACTAAACGATTAAGGGGCGAAGGGATGGAAAAATGGCCGAACTCGCTCACCCTTTCGGTCAAACTAAAGATTCGCAGCCGCCGCGTATGACGCCAAGAGAAAGCATAGTGGTCAAGCGCGATCATGATCTACGACCAGTACATTCACCCATCAGATCACAAGTGGGGTGGAGACAACGCTCCGTCACGCGGCATTTGCACGCGTTTCAGCACAAAAGACGAATTTTGGCGCCAAATTTGGAATTCTTTCATGAAAGCGAGTTTGCAAGGCCAAATAAATGCGTGCGAAACGCGTGCCCTCCAGCTGACGCCGAGCCCAATTCGATTAGTGCTCAATTCCAATTCTCTGCAAAGGGCTTTTGGCGACTAGCCTTAGCATCGCTAAGAGGCGACACAAGTCTCCATGAGCTGTGCTTTTCGACAAAACTTCTTAGTAAGTGTGGCCAACCAAAAACAAAAACGCACATCAATGAAATAATATTGGAGCCGTACTTCAACTGCACGAAACAAACGTAATGCAAGTGTGATCACTGTATGATGAACAATTGCTACATCTACGTTGTGCGATCGTGAAAAACACGAATTGCAAAAGGCAACAGTATCCACTTTGCACATGTCCTACTAACAGTTTGCAATCGCTCTGAGGTGGCCCTTACTCGTGAGCAATGCTCGGATGCCACAAATGCAGCATCATCTTGATAAAAATTTATTTGCTTGAAAACCTGGTTACTTGGGGTGCTCTTCAAAATGCCATTCCGATCATGTGGCACATTCATTTAGCAGGCACGACTTTAAAAAAAGTTTGCCCCACTTGCTCAAATATTGTAAAGATGTGCGATAAAGCACTTCTTCTTGCCCAATAAATAATCACTTAATGAATGTGTTTCAGCGATTCTCGCATGTCAGCAATGATTTAAATACATAAACAAGCAGCACGGAACTCAACGTCACTTAGCATCCGCACCACTCCTGGATCCCTGGATCCAAGAATTCATTAAAGTGCTGCTCCACACCAATTCCGTAAACAGCTTAGTTGATGGGGACACAGAGTTTGGCATACTCGTACATGGATACAAAAACGAAGCTGAAGATGCTCAGGCAGTTCCAGTACGGTTAAAACTAGTCAAACTTCTTTCCTAAAATATTCAGCTTGATCGCATCTTTCTAAATTTTTTGCAATTATTTTTCCAAAGTTGTCTAGACAGTTGGATTAGAATCGGTGGGAGAATTATGCTACGCCCGCCAAATGTCACGACGCAGGCAAATATCGAACAGACATTCTAAGCAGAACTGAATACTGCGGAAGCAATGAGGGTACGTAGTGAGCAGGCATGTGAGACGAACCCGCCAGATGCAGCTCCGCTGGCCTGCTGATGGCTATATCATCTTGTTGGCCCTTGACTACCGCTTCTCGTGCCTCTTGTCCCCTTTCCGATTGCTTACTGCTACGCGCCCAACCAAAACCGAACCACCCACTCCCCACTCATATATACAACCCCCAGCACCGCATTCTCTCAATCCAAATATGACATAGAAGTCGATGGATGCCGCGAACCGACCAAATAAAGTTATGCATCCACCGGTGTAACACTGTCCGGTCATGCTTGACGAAAACCGCTTTTTTCGAATCTTCTCTGTTCGTTTAATGCACCGTTGGTGCAGTAATGTAACCAGGTCAAGGAATTCTCCAAAGCGGTTAAGCAGATCTTCAACATGAAACTTGGACGCACGTATGTGCCAGTTCGAATAGTCAAAGTGCAAGTGGTGTAGCCAAATGGCACAGTAAGCGTGACAGCGAACATGTGTGCAACGAAAGGTACACGTAAGCTTCTCGACTCGACCAAAGTGGCATACTGGGCACTCGAAATTAGGTACCGACAAGATCCACCTCCTGGTGCTTGGCACCACCGACCACTGCTGCAAAAGGAAACTCGCTGCGGACGCATCACAGAGCGACGAGCAAGCAGCGCCCAGCCAAGCAGCCAACTGCCCGCCCATCGCAGCAACTCGCTTGACCCATTGGGCGAGCACCGGGGGCGGGGCCAGCACGCTGCTAACACCCACCGCTGTGTGCTGTTTTACTCGTGCAACATGTTTTCGCGCCTCAAAACGCTTTTGAAAGTGCTTGCTCGCCTCTGCTGCATCATCCACTCGAAGGCTTTATATTGCACAACTAGGTCGTCATGATCACGTGTGCGTTTAGGTCTCGTGTCGTATTTTGACTCGACCACCCGTCCATCCGCACCATGCGCGCCATTACAAAGTGTCACACGTCAGTCTGAGCCGATGATGTAAAGGCTCCGGAGCTGGAAAATGTTTCTTGGCGGAGAAACGTTCCCTGGCTCTATTCAGAAGTAGTACTGGGACGGGTTTCCTAAAGATATGATGCCGGAAGAGTGACTCTGTCGAACCCAAGTGCCCCGAAGTTGAAGCGAAGCCACCCATGAAGCTTGGACCCTAAGTCCAAGCAAATTTCCGAAAAACTGGAGCTGAAGTCATATTTTTCAATGCGTGGAATCGAGGCCGCAGCCAGAGCCAGAGCCAAACCATCAGGAAGATTGGAGTTGGTGCCAGTTTTTTGTGAAACCCGCAGCTGGAGCCACGTTTCTGAAAGCTTTGGACCGGAAATACGAACCACAGCTACGTGTACAAATGTTTAAATGTTTGACAAATTCGTTTTCTCTTCGCAGCTCATTCACAGCAAAAGGCGACTATGAAGTCGACTTCAGAATTATTTCAAATTTCCCGGATTCGTCGCTTTGCCTGGCCTTGCGGTCAGCTATTTATTCTAAGTAATCGTAGTCATAAAAGTCCATTCGTTTAGCTCCTGACTGTTCCGAGATGGCATCGGCAATAGCTGTAAATCTTGAATTCGAAACCGGCAAGTATTCCCTGTAATACAGTGTGCATTTTCAAGAACTGTAATATTGTCGGCAAACGGTTTATAGCGCTCTACGCACTAGTAATGTTTTCTAAATGAAATGAACGTTAAAATACGTACATTCTAGTTCAGCTATCTTAGTGTGTGCTTTTGTGCCACCAACGCGAGACAGTAAACTGTACTTCCATTCACTGCACTATATTTGCTGCAATATATCCAAACTGTGCCTCAACACGATCATACTGCAATAAAAATGCATATGAGACGAGACACCAAATGGCTAAGCTATGAAAAAAAAGAAAAGACTGAAAAACATCGTTCGTGCTGGTTCACCCTGCACATTTGAAATTCGTTACGTAATTTCATAACCGATCCGAACAAGCGGAAAAGCGAGACCAGAAGGTTTGTGGGCGCAAATGTGCCTTCGCAAATGTGCCCTAGCCCATCCACAAATTGGCCGCATAGATACCACCAAATATTCAAACAAATGTTGCCATTTACAATCATTCTTGCGAGGAAAATCGTTGTTTTTTTTGACAAATTTCTTTTAGTAAAAAATATTTTTCGGCAAAATCGTTTGTTTTGACAAAAAAATCGATGCGATAGTTGCTGGTAAGTTAAGGGATATCTTTTCATAGCAATCGTTACAGCAAATTTTATAACTCTTAGCTTCAGTGATTCCAGAATTGAAGGCAGTTTTTTTGTGGGGCGGATA
The DNA here is from genome assembly GCA_000803305.1 of Toxocara canis. Lineage (NCBI taxonomy): Eukaryota > Metazoa > Nematoda > Chromadorea > Rhabditida > Toxocaridae > Toxocara > Toxocara canis. The sequence continues at coordinate 773,765 of JPKZ01001948.1, read as the reverse complement.
GACGTACGCGAACATATCATGCAGATAGCACAAAAACGGCCTCACCACAATGCACTCAGCAGATGTAAATTTGCAAAATCGGATAATATGCTAAATTAGTTGACCTCGTATTAAACGATCGAAGGAGTCATCCCCTTCAGCTAGACATTTTTCGAACTTGATCGCATTCATCTCTCAACTCTCACTGTGCGATGCACCATTGAGGCGACCAGAGCACTTTAGTAAACGCCACCATCCACACTTGGGGACATGAAGTGTACATGGACGAAATTTAAAACGTGCGTCAACGTTGCAAAAAGATCGTTGCCTGTCCACTAGTTATGAATGCGGTATCCATTCTAATGAACAAGTTGTCAGCCGACACCGAATGCGAACTAAAAAGATGACAGTTCCGGAAGCTTGCCCAGCGATATGTGGTACATTCGTTCTCGTAGGGGACATGCCCTGCTTATGAAGAATAGCAATCGAATGCTGTTTGTGCCAATATGGCTTAGGGTGATTTTTGCTTTTAACAGTGCGCCTCGCCGTCTGCCAAACATTACAGCGGGGTCCTACGAGAGAGCCAAATCAGCAGGCGCACCTCTGGTCGCCTCTTCGGGCTCAGCGCGCATCATCCACTTTTGCGGCTCGCCCACATGCGCATTTATCTCGCAAATGCATGGACGGGCTTTCACCGTCCATTGTGAAGGGTATCCGAATGCTTTACGGCTGCTTTTCAACCAGCTCAGAATTGCACAGTCATGTTTTCCCAAATCATAATTCATGTTCACGCACAAATTCACACTCACGCGTTAGGATGCCGGTGCCGAATTTTAGTGCTGACACACCATGTCGTACCAACACAGCATAACTGCGGCGACGGGAGAGCGCGTCAACGAACCGTTTTCGGGAAGTTAGTTTATGCAAAAAGAGAGAAAAATAAAGATTTCAACGCAATTACCGCGATTTTCTTTTTGCTGCATCAACTGTTTATTTCTAAAAATTGAGCTTTCCTTAATTACACTGACTGTATTGAAAGTAATGTTTTGGGCGAGGGCGTACGTTACCTTCCATTTATTTGTGAACACTTCAAAAATCCCAGGCCCACATCACAGGATATTCTAACTGGACCCAACAATTTTTCCTCTGCACAAGCGACAAATTTCGCCCAAACGAACTGCATCAACGCAGTTTTCGAGCGCTAATGAAATTTGCCGAAGCATCTTCATTTCATCTCTTCCCTCCCGAGTGACGCCAATGAAAACCGTCCCTACTGCTATTGCAGTTTCTCTTCAAAATCATAACACCAAGCCGATCTCCTTTTTTTTTCCTGGAACATCTTGTATTTTGCAGCTGAAATGTGATTAGCTATACGTAAAGCGCGAAACATCCATCGCTGTATGCGCGACGTTTACGACGGAGAGAGCAACTAAATGGCAGCGGGAATTGAGGCGGGCGGTCGCAGAGCGCTGCTGAATGAACAACGCATAATTGCAGAGTCTCTATGCCTCGCCGGGGTGCCGGATTATCCCGAATAGAAAAGGTGTAGCAGGTGGCCTTCTCGCGGCCCCTTACGCTCACCTCGTGTCGCCTTCCCGCTTGTGTCAATATGCAGTTCGAGTAGTACGCCATTTCGCTATGCACCCACTTGTAAATCAACGAACCCAGTCTCCCTTCTTCCTTCTGGCGTATGCTTTTATGCTGACTCAGAATTCCTGCATTCAGTTCATACACACCGAATGTTACGCTTAATTATGAAGCTTTCAAAGCGTTTTCAGTTAAATGTTTAATTCGGAAGCTTTCGAAGTCTTTAGTTAAAAGCATGTGCACCTATGCTTGTGCAGTTATGATTACACATGGAAAAGGCATTTCATGTGCGCTACTGAGCAGAAATTCATTTTGAAACAAGCAGTCTTGAACTGTAAAGCTCACCAGTAAAGTCAGAAAGCTGTGGAATAATGTAAGAGGGACGCAAGATTTAGGATCCATCCATTGTAGTACAGTTTAAAAAAATACCAATGCTCTGAAGCGATGCAAATCGGTCACTTCAAAAGTTTCATTCTAGCTTGGTTGCGTCTTCCAATGGGGACAGAAACGGAGGTCAGATAGGAGGGCGGAGGGGTGGGGGGACGAGGGGAGTCGAAATACAACACTATTTTTGAACCTCTTAACATGAAATAATGTGGGGAAGGTGACTGGTAAATTTAGATTGTATGAGGTGGCAAAAATAGTCACACTTCTCTTTTCATGGATCACAATAAATAAGAAAGTGAAATTTTTGCTTCTGATGGCTTGATAGTTTTATTCTTTTTTTACAACGGTCAACACCGAACTGACGGCGAACGAACTAATTGTACGAACTTCGACCACCAAAAGGTTTGTATGTGAAGACGAAAATTGTTGCAAAATGCCGTCAATTGCAAAATTGTTATGGAGTTGTTTGCAAAAAGTGCTACAACTGTCGTGTACGCTCTAAATAAAACCCAAAAGCACCGAAGAATTTTGGAAAATCGTTTGTGTATTGTGTTGACATAATGTAAAAACCTTTCTGGTGCATTTAGGCTACCTAGAGTGACAATCTAAACACGATATTCTATACAAACCACAGTTACTTACAAAGCAACAAAATGACGGTATGAAAATGTTGGCCAGCTATTCCGCGTTGATTCGTGCGGACTCGCAACTTTTAAATTTTTACACGTTTTTGTGCTCCGAAAATCATCAAGCTATCAGCACACCACCTCGCGACCACCTTTTCACGTTTTCTCGTCGCCATCCGCTGCTTCGAATTCGCTGTAATCATTTCGAATCATCTCCAGTACAAAATTGCCTACCTTAAAGCAGTGGTCTTGTATACCTCTCGAGTATCAACAACACGTTACCCACCCAAAAAGTGCAGCTGCTGCAATATATACTCCCCTTCTTTGATCATCCGACGAAAACCACGTGTCAGTGGAGCCAAGCCGACGAACAAGTCCACTGCTGTACCTTCATGCAGTACTATGTCACATGTGTTCAGCAACGGAATCGTCTGAATAAAGAAAGAGATTCAACGAACTTGTTTCTGGAAAAACTGACATCACACCCTTTTAAACGAATCACAAGAAAAAACAGAACATAAAATATAAGTGCTACAGTAAGCAAAACGCCTAACCTGCAAAACGCTATTGCGTAAAGGCAGGCTCAGCCATGCGTTTGCTCATCAGTTCCTCTAGTAGACTGTTCTTGTGCCGACTGGTGGGCTTGCCACAGCATGTCCAGTCCCGGCAGACAAACCTTGAACCGGCTCAAATTTACAATATGCGAATAAATGTAATCTGATAAATTAACCACTTATGAGAGCTCTGTTTGCGCACACGACAACACCGAAATGGCGGTAAACGACTGTCCGCAAAGCGTTAACAATGTTTTCAGTGAGCACACTGGATGTGGCCTATCACTGAGAATGGGAATATTAAAAATACAAATACCTCCCCGAGCAACAACACATGAATAAGCATCTTGCGATACACCGCTAAAAAATTGCAAACGAGAAATTTTTCTCGCCGCAATTTCGCATGCAACTGAAACCGTGCCCGCTTATGGGAGGGCGGGTGAGTCACAGCGGCGATCAAATGGGTTGGCTCCCTTTCGCAGACGCGCATCACACAGGCTCGCACCCTCGTTCGACGTTTTCACTGCACGCAGGGAGGGACCTCTCGTTGTGAGGGGCACAAATACAAATACGTTCTTACACTTCAGCATCGGGCGTCGTTAGCCCTCCTCCACCCCACCCCCTCTCCTCCTCTTCCCCCATCCCCATAACCCTTACATTCTAAATCACACTCTTACACATAAGCGTCGCACGCCGTTGTCCCCTTCCGTTCTCCAACCCCCACACTCCACATCCATCTTCGTCTGCTTTTCGCTTCCACTCACTCTCACTCCAACACGTTTCTGAAAAGGGAAGCAACTTTATAGAATGCAATGTGAACCGGTGAAACGAATTTAGAGACACAGAAAAATATCCACATAAGCGGGTTTCTTTGTTTCATGATACAAATAGAACTCAATGACTTTCTGAGCGCCTAAATGAACTTCACAACGTACCATATTTGTCTTAAATTTGTTGCAATATGCACAAATGAAATCCCATCGAGCTCATGCCAATGCGCATAAAGTGTGAAGAGAAGCTGCTTTTCGTGACTGCGTTTCGTTGTTGTTTCAAGCAGTGCACATTTGATGTGGTAATTCTAGGATTTTTAAATCCACCGCCAGCACGTAGAAAAAGAGTAAAAAATTCGAGAAATTTCACATGCGAACTGTGTTCGGCTAAAAAGATCGCTTTAACATCTCTTTATGCGAGCAGCAATTCAACGCCACCACCATATTGCTTCCATTACAAAATACAATATATACCTAAATAACACATCATATTGTTTTCGTAAAAAACGCAAAACGTACGCTCATGATTGTTTCTACCTTACATGAATTGTTTTCTGTTCAAAATGTTTAAACAGAAAACGTATTTTTGGCTTTTTTTTTTTTTGAGAACGTCCTAGGACGCGTTCTTATTGGAAAATGGGGTGGGTTAGTGTAAGCCTAACCTTGTATGTAAAGTGCACTCAAAAAGAAAAGACGGTAGCACGCCCCGTTATATCAAAGGCGGCAAGGCAAGTACGTTTTGGGCACACATCGTTCCTCCTAACAACGTCTTGTTCGCGACCACTTCAGTGAACCAAAAAAAAAAAAACATCACCTACATACGCTACCACCGAGGTCAAGCACATTCTCTCGATGCAACGTTGTACTCTCACTTCATCTTATTTAATGACCCGCCTGATCCTTCACTCTTTAAAAAAATCCTACCATCTCCCCTGTACGGTTCCTCTTCTCATCCTCATCTTTTCTTTCTCTTTTTCCACTAGCACTTTCTGACGTCACGGCTAATCTCGATGGGGAAACGTTAAGAAAAATAACAGTTTTTATCGTGTATTAAGCCATCCAGAGAATTGTGACTTTGACAGAGCTGAGCGTTAAAATGTCAGTGATCATTTTGGAAATCATCCACGAAACGAGAAATTAAAAATAACTTCGTTAGTTCTTTTCATCTTCGTCTGAAATATTCCACTGAATACAAACTGTTTAGACCGCTATGGGATTCATGCAGAAAGGTCAAGCAACGGTGATTCCATGCGCCAAGCTTGCACATGTACCATGCAATACGAGCGAAATCACTGTTTCGCATTTCATAGTGATGCCAAGGGCATATCCTATTCGAACACTTCGAAGGAATTTGGAAAGGGTTAGGGATGGTGAACGGAATCCGCTTCCCATAACGACGACTAAGAATTGTTGGCGGGATGTTCTGTTTTCGTGAACAGGAGGAAATTTTGAAACGGAACCCGGAGCACAGCGGGAGTCTTTCGAGACCGTTTTATAAATTAAAATCTCGGAACGAAATCGTTTCATAAAGGGGAATAAAAAAGAAAAATTTCGCCCACTGCGTTCGAAAAAATAAACATTTAAAGCAGTGAGCATAATGCTGTAAAGAAGCCAATCAACACAATGCCTCTCTAACGTGGTTTTCGCAACGTGGCCGGAAGAAGAAAACCAGCTACTACTAACCGCTGTTCGTTATAAAATGTAAAGTGCATACTTTGGGTTAAGTTACCGTTAAGTTCACGTTAAGTTCCAATCACCGTTAAGTTCACCGCAACGCCATGGACAACACAAAATCTCATACACGTTACTTTTCCTCTACGCCTCAACTCATCGGCACAGTAATTACTTACTCGGTGCCCAGGTATCACCAGGTGTTCAAAATATCTCATCTTATGGCGTATTGAATTGTGAAACCCATCGAATTCCATGATTAAGCTATTAAACTGAAGGTTGCTTTTAAAAATACGAAGAGCGAATGACGATAAAACGGCGAAGAGCTTGCTTGAAGAGGAATTTTCGCTTTTTTGACACATGAAACCGACATTTCTTGCGAAGAAAAAAAAACAGGAAGAAAAGAATGAACAGCACCATTTCCAAGGGATCCGATAATGATGGTAGTCTCGTTTTCAAGGACAAGAACAAAATTTTGAAAAGTAATCACGTGAAATCCCTTTTCCATTTACAATCGTGTTGAAACGAGCTCTTGAGCACGGTACATTCTTATCAAATGCGATTGAGTTGTTGCTGCGAAAAAGCATGCGAATGGTTCGTGTGTGCAAATTTACAGGCATGCTATAAACGTTCAACCATTTTCGCATGTGCTATTTCCCTATTTCTGTTGGTGAAACAAATCTAAATTGTTTATGGACAAGTGCATTCCATACTGTTGGATGGTCAAACAAACAGATGACAAAAAAACCTGCAAGGAATAATCGGCAATTGTGAATGTGACGATCATGTTAACAGCAGTTTCACATCCCAACTTCATAGAGAACATCGAAGAATGTTGATTTATATAATTTTTGATTTGTAGGCTTCCCGTTGCGATTCAAGCAGGCTGAAACCTTTCGAATGATTTCCGTTCCAAAATGAAAATTATCAAAAACAACTGAAGACTAAAAAGCGACAGTTTTACAGAATGATAGGCTCGCAACGATAGCTAATGATGCAGTGGAGGATCTTGATCCAACAGCGTTTCCATTCAACTGTCAGTTTCTGCTCATTACAATTACAATAGAACCTAGGGTGCAAAAACAAAGTATGAAAAATTTCAGTGCGTGCAGTAAAACTCACTGCGAAGCGCTGATTCGCGGAAAGATGACTAGCCTATGGATCATGATTCGGTCCTTCTCTACCCCACCTGATTAAAAAAAAAAAAGGAAACATCTTTTCGAGGTTAAATAGATGATTTTTAGATATTTTTTGCTTCTCAACAATATGCTATAATTTACTATGCTACGTGGTGCATGAAAATTTCTGACACATGTTGTTCAAGTATCTCTTTTTATCACAACGATTGCGGCGTTGAGTCAGCGTACCTCAGCTAAACTGACCGGCCAATTTGTTTGCCATGAGCAGCATTTTTCACCGCATCCCAAAGTAGAGATGTATATTGATCAGAATTTTTGACCCGTCTTGTAAGAGGATCTATTTCGATTGGTAAACGTTTTTGGGACTTTTCAAGGGAACCCGATCTTTTCCTTTCGGCCATTCTACGTTCCAGCCATGAAGACTGATATCCTCTTTCTCCGTTTGCAAACTGCGCACATGCTAGTAGTCTTCAGTAGCAGATGTCCGTGTTTCTGGCTCGTAAGAACGAGTATATATAATGTGCGGTCGATTAGGAAGCATTAGTCATAGCTGCTGTCGTTTTACGCTCTTAAAGGACAGTTATAGAAGAGCGTGAATTTGAAAGAGAAGCAGATGAGAGTAGTTCAGCTTAACAAAGCATATGTCTTCACCATCTGCCTAAGCGCTCGCTCAAATTACGAATTTGAAATCAATTTCTCGTCCGAATTAAACGCAACCACCTATGTCGGCAAACAATACTCCTCTCTCGCATTAGCGATCTTGTTGCCTACATTACGAAGATAAGAGACTGCAGTTTGCTTGAACTGTGTAGAAATTATTTTAATGATCAAAGAAAGAAAACGCTTTTCGAGTAAATCAGTTACTTGCCATAAGTTACAGAATTGCGCCCATTTTTCAGAAAAAACCATCTCTTTGTGAACTCAGATCCTCTTCCTTCTCGACTTCCATTTCGAAATGAACATTCTTAGAGAAGAATTTTTAAATTAAAACCAATAAAATAAAACTCTTAAGTGATCAGAAAGATCGCGGCATATAAAAAAAAGGCAAAAAGTGATTGCGAGCAACATACAACCGTAACACAACTAAATAAAATGATTGCCAAGGTTCGCTTTGGCTGAACGATTTGCCCACTTATCACCCTAGCTGATCGCTTATAAGAGCAAACGCAACGCAAAACAATAACAAAAACCGATATGCGTAACAACATACTAGTAACATTCGCTTGTGCGATTGTAGGTGCCCCTCCCCTTCCTCTTCCCCTCCCCCCCGCTCCTCCAGGCACACACGCATGTTTTGTATCCAGATCGTGCTCACATATTCGAAAATCCATACAACCAAAAATCTCTGTTACTTACTATCGCGAACAGCTTCATCCCACGATCAGTACGGAGAACCTACATCACATCTGCTGGTAATTCCCATCTCTCTGGCTGTGATATTAAAAAAAAAAGAAAAGTTAGCTATTTTGAGTTGTAACGTAGTAGCACAACACCTTCCTTCGATCAGTGCCCCTTCGTCAACGATTCGGCAAGCACTTTGACCATTGCTCAATGCGCCGCTGTCTGTGTGATCGAGAAACTTTTAAACTGGACAAGCGACGGGTCGATGAGAGAAAACATTGTGCAGGAAAAATTAAACGGAAATTTCAAGTCGTCACTTGCAAAATGACATTTTTTAAAATCGATTTGCACTTTTTTCGGGACGACCATCGTTAAGCCTTTAAAGACTGCTTGGCTCGTGCTGGAATCGCCACGCTTTATCAGGTTGTTCGATAGCGATCCAGTTTCGCTGTGAGGATTACCTACCTAGTAAACTCAACTCTTCTTAATGCTCTCTTGACATCTCGAAGAGCTATTTGATTTCCGGCACTAAGAAAACCAAAGCAACAACAACTACCACACAATCCAAGCTAAGAATCAAATCTTTCAAATGAGCCACTCGAATTCGCATGAAGATTATCAGGATTGACTTTCTTTCAGCTCTTATTTTACCATTTGCGAGAATAGTAGGATGAGGCGCCACGAGCTACTTGTATCATCTAACCAGCAGAACTACTGCTTTTATTTGGCAGCTAAAGAATAAAACTTGTCAAATGAGCGATTAATAAATATGATCGCCGTACACATAACAACAAATCTAAGCGAGAATCGAAGTTTCAACAGGTCACAGCATCTTACTCGTCTCACTGGATGCAATAAACAACGACGACGACACTGTGCTGCAAAATGGCACCAATGTTTTTCTTGGTATGAAATTGCTACTAAAACAGAACGAAGTGCTCAACGATAGATAGTAAATAAACAAAAGGAAAATCAGCAGAGCCATCAATAAGTTGTTTAGCGCAATTAATCGACCTCGAACTCGACTCATTTTCAGATGCGATATACGATACAGTGTTCAATGCACTTTCTAAACTGTGTGCATGCGTTTCTGCAACAGTACTTTTCGTATCTTCCTATATGGTGGGCAGTTCAAGTAAATAGTGATTGGCGTAAAAAGATGCTCTTTCCCCGAGCCCCACCAAACCCATGTCAGACACCGCAGGAGGTCCAGTGGTTTCACATTAATGAGGCAGAGTTGAGCCTTTGTATAACATAACGTCAATGGGTCGGTAAACATCGTTGCGCGCACGCTTCGCAAAACAAAGGAGCCATGCCATGTCTTCACTGCTATCGCCCAGCAGATGGACAAAGCGCGCAACAAAGCCTCACTGGCCGCTTAAAACCTCAACTATTTGCTTCCCTTCTCCTCTCGTCCCATCCCCGTTTGCGCGCTCTGACCACAGCTGTCCACGCTCTACCCGCCTTTTAATAGCATCCCGGATACGCAAAAAAACTGACCGCTACATCCGTTCGCGCTGAGACCGATACTAGAAAAGAGCAACGGTAAAGCCCAAATATGCATATGCCGTGTTAACATAGTTGTGGAAGCTTAAACTCCGCTGCATTAAAACACTTCCAAATAAATTGCTTTCGTATAGCACACTGACACAGAAAACGAATAGCAAAGTCAGAACGTCAAATTGATAGCATAATGTTAGTTAACTGTCGGACAAGCGTGGAAAAACTGGACTTTTGGGGACGGAAAATCGAGGTCTTACTCGTCTTCATCTCCTCCCACCCCTCTCCCCTCTCCTCTTCTTTCTTTGGCCCAGTTTCTAGCAAATGATGAATTCACCGGAAACATCTCACTAACAACGAAATGTTTCCAATGAGTCGCAAGAAACAACATATAACGAAAATATATGAATGAAAAACTAGCAGACACGAGGAAAGAGTAACACCAGACGTAATAACTGAATTATTTCAATAAATGAATTTGGTCTAACGATAGTGTGGTTGACTGCTAAAGCGACAAGTGTGATGAAAGAGTCGTATAAAACAATATATAAATGAATCAAAAACTCACAAACACGAGGAAAGAGTATCACTAAACGAAATACTCCAATGAGACAACTGATTCCCTTCTCTGAAACAGCCAAAATAAATGCAAAGCTTAACTGAATCAAGCAAAAAACCCAAACGGTTGATCTTTCGAGCCTAAACAGAACTTTAGCACAGTGCGAAAGACTCCAACAAGTGCATTCACTTAATTTCAAAATTGTACCAAAACAATGAATTTAGCCGTTCATAGATGAATTTAAATATTAAGCTGCAAAGTGCTTACCAATACAGATGTACTAACATCGATCTAATAGGGTGTTATCCCCATAAATGTTTCATTGCGGTAACGAAATAATTCACTCGTCGAGCAGACTGGGATAATGGAGTATAGTTTTTAACTTTTGCGCTATGCTTTTTCCGGGTTGCGTAGCACTGTGATTCGGACGGGAAGAAGCTGACATGTGTAGGCCAGTAGTCCGAAATTGGGTAATGTGCAACAAAAGAGACTCTGAGAAACCACAGCAAGCCATTCACACAGATAGATGAAGAGTCTACAAGTTGAAAGAAAATCGAAAGGAACTCATCACTGAAAGTGTCATTTTGTTGTTAGTTTTCTAAAGAGGTTGATTTTCTTTTTTTTTAAAGTGCCGTCGGAGTGCTGAGAAAAATGCGGCGCAGAGGAGAGGGATGCGTGCACAATTATTCACTGTCAACGAATAAGCGCCGATTTCACTGCGTTTCTCTAGCTGATTAGCCGCCGACTCGAAGAAGAAGAAGCTAAAGCTGAGAAGCATACTGAACTGCTGGCTCATCGGTTTGCATCACAAATGTTTCACCTGGAGTGGCGTCGTCGCATATTCATGAAGCAACGACTGTGGCAACTACATGCTATGTCGTTCCAATGCACAACTTTTTGGCTGTGCCTTCCAACTCAAGCGTTTACTTATACGGCACCTTTCGCGCGTATAGCAGTGCTTTGCACGTGCCATCCACACCGACTGCAAATGTTAAATTTTCATCAAAATCACAAATACAAAGTAATCCCAAATAACGCATTCTTTCGCTGCGCCTTTTGGTGGAACGAATCGCTTGTAGTGTCTGTACACTGAATCCCCTGCGACATCGACACTGCCTAACTACTGAAAGACGTTAAGGGACGAACATTGTCTCACAGCTGTAATATGCCCTCCAACAACGCAAGTATACGTCATGGGAAAATGGCGCCTAAATCGACGTCAAATAAAACCAAGTTAGCTGCGCAAGATGAGTAGATTCGGCGAAATGCGTTCCCGAGAGCGGCCGCCGTCTTATCGCTCACGCCATCTGCATTTTGGGCACCTAGCTACTGCTGCTCAACAACTTCGTTACATGTGTTCGCGCGCATTCTTAGCAGCCGTATATCCAATCTCAGTTGTATGCGAATACAGTACATGCTTAAATATTGCTGCAAGAAATGAACGAAATCTTTCGAAGACTGCGTACATTTCAAATTGTAGTACAGCAGGAGCGTGAACGAAATACGAGTTGAAGGAGTCATTCCTCTGACGAGTATGAGTTTCACGAGTGGTTTACAAGAAGGCTCTGCCAAGCGATCAAAGAACTACATACTGCACAAGTCAGCAGCTCTCGAGGTTGTCGAAGAGATGCTTTGTATGATATACTGAACATATTACAAAAGCATTAAAGAGATTCGTAGAAACCGATACCGTCGGGCTGTAAATGCACCAAATGTGAATGACAGAGCGATGACCAGAGCTCACTTCTTAAGAGTACAACTTGGCAGTCAACTTCAAAAAAAAACAAACTTTAAGAATAGTTTGCATATGCCGTGTTAACATAGTTGTGGAAGCTTAAACTCCGCTGCATTAAAACACTTCCAAATAAATTGCTTTCGTATAGCACACTGACACAGAAAACGAATAGCAAAGTCAGAACGTCAAATTGATAGCATAATGTTAGTTAACTGTCGGACAAGCGTGGAAAAACTGGACTTTTGGGGACGGAAAATCGAGGTCTTACTCGTCTTCATCTCCTCCCACCCCTCTCCCCTCTCCTCTTCTTTCTTTGGCCCAGTTTCTAGCAAATGATGAATTCACCGGAAACATCTCACTAACAACGAAATGTTTCCAATGAGTCGCAAGAAACAACATATAACGAAAATATATGAATGAAAAACTAGCAGACACGAGGAAAGAGTAACACCAGACGTAATAACTGAATTATTTCAATAAATGAATTTGGTCTAACGATAGTGTGGTTGACTGCTAAAGCGACAAGTGTGATGAAAGAGTCGTATAAAACAATATATAAATGAATCAAAAACTCACAAACACGAGGAAAGAGTATCACTAAACGAAATACTCCAATGAGACAACTGATTCCCTTCTCTGAAACAGCCAAAATAAATGCAAAGCTTAACTGAATCAAGCAAAAAACCCAAACGGTTGATCTTTCGAGCCTAAACAGAACTTTAGCACAGTGCGAAAGACTCCAACAAGTGCATTCACTTAATTTCAAAATTGTACCAAAACAATGAATTTAGCCGTTCATAGATGAATTTAAATATTAAGCTGCAAAGTGCTTACCAATACAGATGTACTAACATCGATCTAATAGGGTGTTATCCCCATAAATGTTTCATTGCGGTAACGAAATAATTCACTCGTCGAGCAGACTGGGATAATGGAGTATAGTTTTTAACTTTTGCGCTATGCTTTTTCCGGGTTGCGTAGCACTGTGATTCGGACGGGAAGAAGCTGACATGTGTAGGCCAGTAGTCCGAAATTGGGTAATGTGCAACAAAAGAGACTCTGAGAAACCACAGCAAGCCATTCACACAGATAGATGAAGAGTCTACAAGTTGAAAGAAAATCGAAAGGAACTCATCACTGAAAGTGTCATTTTGTTGTTAGTTTTCTAAAGAGGTTGATTTTCTTTTTTTTTAAAGTGCCGTCGGAGTGCTGAGAAAAATGCGGCGCAGAGGAGAGGGATGCGTGCACAATTATTCACTGTCAACGAATAAGCGCCGATTTCACTGCGTTTCTCTAGCTGATTAGCCGCCGACTCGAAGAAGAAGAAGCTAAAGCTGAGAAGCATACTGAACTGCTGGCTCATCGGTTTGCATCACAAATGTTTCACCTGGAGTGGCGTCGTCGCATATTCATGAAGCAACTACTGTGGCAACTACATGCTATGTCGTTCCAATGCACAACTTTTTGGCTGTGCCTTCCAACTCAAGCGTTTACTTATACGGCACCTTTCGCGCGTATAGCAGTGCTTTGCACGTGCCATCCACACCGACTGCAAATGTTAAATTTTCATCAAAATCACAAATACAAAGTAATCCCAAATAACGCATTCTTTCGCTGCGCCTTTTGGTGGAACGAATCGCTTGTAGTGTCTGTACACTGAATCCCCTGCGACATCGACACTGCCTAACTACTGAAAGACGTTAAGGGACGAACATTGTCTCACAGCTGTAATATGCCCTCCAACAACGCAAGTATACGTCATGGGAAAATGGCGCCTAAATCGACGTCAAATAAAACCAAGTTAGCTGCGCAAGATGAGTAGATTCGGCGAAATGCGTTCCCGAGAGCGGCCGCCGTCTTATCGCTCACGCCATCTGCATTTTGGGCACCTAGCTACTGCTGCTCAACAACTTCGTTACATGTGTTCGCGCGCATTCTTAGCAGCCGTATATTCAATCTCGTTGTATGCGAATACAGTACATGCTTAAATATTGCTGCAAGAAATGAACGAAATCTTTCGAAGACTGCGTACATTTCAAATTGTAGTACAGCAGGAGCGTGAACGAAATACGAGTTGAAGGAGTCATTCCTCTGACGAGTATGAGTTTCACGAGTGGTTTACAAGAAGGCTCTGCCAAGCGATCAAAGAACTACATACTGCACAAGTCAGCAGCTCTCGAGGTTGTCGAAGAGATGCTTTGTATGATATACTGAACATATTACAAAAGCATTAAAGAGATTCGTAGAAACCGATACCGTCGGGCTGTAAATGCACCAAATGTGAATGACAGAGCGATGACCAGAGCTCACTTCTTAAGAGTACAACTTGGCAGTCAACTTAAAAAAAAAAAAAAAACAAGAAAGAAAAAAGAAAAAGAAAAACAATTTTAACTGCGGTTGCTAATATAAGAAACAAACTGTGAACCACAGCATACAAATATGGCGTCATTAACTATTCCGGTCCAACAGAAACAAGCAACGAATCATTTAACCTCTTGCTGATTACAAATTGTTCTGTGCATATCGGAACGAAAAAGGCTGAAACTTTTAGTCGTGTTCCTGAAGGTCATTTTAATAAAGTTGAAATCGGAAGTGGAAGCTTTGTGAAATTGGCAGGTTTGATCGTTCTTTGCAGGAGGAGTAAGTGAACAATATTTGAAGGTTATGGTTGATCGATGGATCACGTATGACGAATGGCTGGTTGTCGAATGCTTTTTGCGCGATTACCACTCTCCACAGTTGAAGAAGGCTCAATCAGAGCGTGATTGCACGCAATTTTTCGAAGCCAGAGTGTGAGGCAATGACCCGTTCGCTTGTCTTCTCTTCTCTTTTCTCCAACTGCATGACCCCTAAAACGTCCCGAAACACGAAACACGAAACGCTACATTTCTGCGTCTTTTGTCTTCACAAAAATCAGACACCGCTTGCGAAACGTGTTTTCACTTATCCTAAAACACAAATTCAATAGAAAACTCAGACTTATGGGCGAACTAGCGCATACCATCCTTATGAAAATTTTCAAGGAGTAATTACCTTTTGCTCTCACAGACATTGCTTGCTAACCCACTCAATCAACTTCTCTTTAGCAAAGAGCAGTTATGTGCGGCAATCAGGTACGATCACATAACGTGAAGCGTCGTATTAGTGTGCGATTTTGATCAGTGCAGTGGTCACCTTGAGCGGTGGTCCCCAACCATAGGTAAATTATCTCATTCGGTCTCATTTGGCAGTCCTTGGTGAAGTAACGAATTCATTGTTACATCGTTGTACACGTATACATATGCAAAATTTCAGTGGAGTACGCAAACAAGAACTGCTAGAAGAAAATAAAGAAGCTAATGCAAGCAAAAATTTTGTCGATTCTGCACACTAGTATAATCGTTCCCGCCTCACTTGTTTGCCTCAACCTGAAAATTTTCTGCTTAATGCGTTCTGCTTTGTAAGTCAACAAATTAAAAGCTTGCGAACTCTTCGAAAAATTAATGAACTCGTTTTCGATGCCCAATAGTTATTTAGTATTCCCAGTAACCTCAAAAATCGTTTGTTGTAGCTCCACAGGGATAGAAATTAATCTCTGATATTGTTCACATCAAAAGCTGCTTGCAGCAAATTCCGATCATGAACTTTACAAAAAAGTTATGGATGGATAAGTCGAAAAATGGAGTTCTTTGAAAACGAGAGATGTCTGACGCCCACTATGAACTGGCCAAAGATTGATGGGAAACGCCTGCATATGACCCGTCCGAATCAACGGGTCATTTGAGGCTTTTCATCGCTTACCAGTTTTTCATTCGCTGCGCCACGAGGTACTGATAGTTTTTAACTTTTGAACACTTTGCAATCAACGGTCTTCAGCGGTTTACCATAAACCAGCTTTTAAACGCTTAGGGTTCACTCGGCTTAACCATTTAATTTCTTGTTAAGAAATAACAGATAAAGTTCGCGAATTGATGTAGCGCTTTTAAAAATCTAAGCAACCACTGGTGTAAAGTATGGAAGTGTTTTTTTCAGTGGCTAAAATAATTCTTTTAGCCATTATATTTTTCGCAGATAAATATTGTTTTTTTGTGACGTTTTTTTTTAAACAACTAAATATTTATTGCCATTATTAGCAGATCAATTCCTTTATGGTAAGGTTCTTTTTACGAATTTTTTCAAAACTATTCTTAAAGTTTGTTTTTTTCGCGTCAAACTCTGCAGCTGTCTACATAGAATTATTTTTATGCAAAATTTCATTTAAAGTGTTTTTAAAACTGATCTATACATACATATGCGTTTCAGTTATCACGAATAATTCAAGTAAAACTAGTGAATAATGAAGTCCGACTTCAAAAAAGACATCTATAAAAATTTCTGGCTGAAAAAAATATTTCAGTTGGTGCGAGAAATGACGGTACAAAGAATCAGCGACCAAAAGTCTCTTTTGTCGAGTGAAACGTGTAACAATAAAATAACATAGCAAAAACTACAGTCAGGTGGTGTGTTCGATGTTTTATGATGGATGGACAATAAAGACATACGGAAGTAAAGTGAACGCGCCATTTAAATACGATGCCGCCTTGAAATTCAGTCGTTCTTCTGGTGACACGACTTCGCATTAGCTTGCACTGACGCTTGGTGCGGCCTCATGCAACACCACCTTGTGCGAACTGCACACGCTGCGCCCTCCACCTTATCAGATAACCCACTCCTCTGAGCTAAAGTGCCATAATCGTAGCTGTCACAGCTGAGGGGACACCATGGAATGAATATTTTGTTCAGTTTAGTTCTTCGTATACAACCGAAGATACGATCGCCTTTAAATACTGAAAAAACATGTAATTGTCCGGTTTAAAAGAAATTAACGACATAAGTACCTATAGCTAAGTTAAGAGGCGGCAGAAAGAAATACTTTGCATAAACACAAGATGAAAATCGACGGTCTATGTTCCTAAACTAAATGGATCATTCATACTAACTTCGCAACAGCGAATCGGAGAGCAACATAAGTGAGAACGCGAAAACTACAGCAGAGAACTATGGGGGTGACGGAGCCCGCTTTGAATAAAACAAAAGATGAACGAAGTATTGGCATTAAATAAGATCAGCTGGTAGGCTGCAGAAAGACGTAGATCTACTGATAGATTGCAGAAAACCTTAGATCTACTAGTAGATTGCAGAAAACCTTAAATCTACTGGTAGACTGCAGAAAACCTTAGATCTACTGGTAGACTGCAGAAGATTTTAGATCTACCGGTAGATTGCAGAAAACCGTAGAGGTTGCAGAAAAACGTAAATATACTGGTAACAGATGCCTTTCTTCGTTCACATTCCAACAGTGATTTGACACAACCATAGCACACAAATCTGTCACCAGCTGCGCAACAGCCACTGCAACCACAGCTCGCAAAGCTTCTGGTCCGAAATGCTTGCCTTGCGTGATATTTGCACAGCGGAAAGATTTTAACTCATCCCAACTGACGACGCACCATAAGCGAATGTTTCATGTGCCGCAAGTGTCCTGACAAATGCTTTTTGAAGTTTCGTGATCCGAAAAATGGGGAATGCAACTTCATCGTGCTGCTGCCAACTGGGTTGAAGGCATTTCTAATTGCTAATATGTGACTGAGGTGGCTGCAGTTTCGAAATGTGCAATTGGTTTTCGTCTTCAGCTGTTTCTGTACTGTTTTACACTGTAAAACGTATATGTCTCGAAAGAATCGAGTTTTTTGTAGCGTATGAAGATAACGAGCTTGCCAGCAACCCGTAGCCCGTTCGTCGTCATTTTAGCCAATTGTGCCACAAAAATGAACGTTTAAAGTCAAGTGCTTCTTTACGTATCGTGTCTGTCAGTAGCGAAAATGCAGACAATGAACGCAACGGTGATTTAGAGCGCATAATAAGTGGACGAGACGAGGGGACGACTGCTTCAGCTGATGGTATTGTTCATGGGGCGCACCTGCCCAGAGCTGAAACTAGCGCCCCACAAGAGCAAAAGCGGATAGAGATGATACGATGAAGAGGAAGGAAAAGAAGGAGCGTTGAGACAAGCTGCAGATGTTCGCTTGACGAGCAGGAGAAGCAGATGGCGTCCCAGGCGGCGTGATTTGATTGTTGGTAGTGCGGCTGAGGCAAACTGATCGAGCGAAAGGCGCATGTCTCTCTTCTATTAAGGTGTTTACTGTGTTCGATAAGGGTCAGCGCTAACACTACTCATCAAATTCGGGGAACTCCTCTAGGAATGATGAACAAGGGCTAAACAACCGTGGCAGATGGGACGGGCCGTCGAAGGTAGGCTTGCCTCTCGAATTTCATAGACCTTCAAATTCGATACAAACGTAATCATAAAGTTTGAGGGGTACAAAATGCTTGCATTTTTGGACAATGTTACGCCGCTGACCTCGACCGCTGCGAAAGGCCGAATAATCCGTATTGCTCGTTCTATTCTCATACAATTTTAATGCAAGAAGAGGTAGTGCGGTTCTGACATCCTTTAAGGGTGAAACTTCGATTGCATTACAGGTATCACACGCCTCGATGCGTACTACAATAATTTGCACCGAGTGATTGGTACGGGGATCTTACGAAGCGCAAAGTACACAGCACTGAGCGGTATTTTGCTAATATCATTCGTTGTTTTCTGTACCGTACCAGTTCATGCTTTACGTTTTTTTTTTTAAAATATATATTTCACTGCAGTGTAATTTGGTATAGTTAGAATGTTTAACCGTTGACTGCATCGCTGCATAAATGTAGTTTACCAAAGCGCAGTGTAATACAAAAGATCTCGGCAAGATATCGAAAACAGGATACTAAATGGCACTTCAAAAAAACATCTTTGACTACAATATCCTAGTAGATTGTACTTCGAATAGTCCACCTCATCTTCTGGTAGCTCTCGACCATTCTCGTTGTTCCATTTGCATCCGCTCCAAATATGGTTTTTTAAAATTTCGGCAACCTTAACTTCACATCTATACGCTATCTTCCATCTTTTCTTTTTCTTTTTGTTATCTATAGGACGTTATTTATGATAGCCACCTTTGTTTAAGCGATTGATCATATAGGGTAAAGTGGATAGCGTTCAACGAGGCGCATTTTCTTTTCCCACTTTTCACTTCAGTAACAAAAAAAAATCCGGCAGCCAAGTGTTCCGCTCTGCACGGTAATTGGTTAGTAATTTGAAGGATTTATTCGTCGATCAGTGGCCAATACAACGGGTGTGCTGCATCAATGGATTACGCTCGTTGCGTCGCAAGTAGTGTGCAGTCAGTGCTCTAATAAAGCTAACGTGAAAGCGAGAAAAGCGAAGATGGTTTTGTCGCATGCTACAAAAGAAATACGCCTCCTAACTGCCATTCGACAGCATTAAAGAAACACTTTGACAGCGTAAAAAATTATAAGTGAGAGGTGATAAAAAAGAGCAAGAATTCTGACGGTAAATATGATTAAACTCTGGTTTTCTAGCATTTATAGGTGCTACATCTATTATACGTGAATCTATGAGATAATACGGTGATTTTTTATTATCAATACTTTTAAAAGTGTATTTGAACAACAACACATTGTGCATTTGCATAAGTTGGAAAGGAACATTCTGATTATTTATTATGTGCGGAAATCAAGATGAGCCTCAACAACTGTAGATGTTCCAATTGCCCATTAACATTGCCTAGTTTAGGATACGTTTTTTAATTATCCTAGTGGTCAACAGTATCATACTGAACAAATCAAATATACGCCATTTTCATGACAATAGTTTTATTTTCTGGTTAACTACTTGTTAAGGGTCACAGAAAACAAAGCTTGCGAGATTTTATAAACAGTGCTGTTGTGCAATCCAAACTGCAAAAATGGCTTTAGAAATGATACATTTGAAGACTGTGAACACATGAGTCACAGCAGCATTTCAACCTGCAGGAAAATCAACTTCACGTATTACGAAAAAGCTCGAGTTAGTTCTAACGAGAAAATAGGATGAACGACTTATTAGGTCCTCCAGATGAGAGAGAGCGGTGATCACAGGTGGCATCTCGATTTCGACTTGAGATTGTAGCCACTCATGGAATGTGAAAAGAGTGGAAAAGAGGGAGAAAAGGAAGACAAAAATTGAAGAAAAAGGATAATGGGACCGCAAAACCGATGCAGCCGAAAGTTGAGGGGGGGGGGGGGGGAGAATATAAGCTAATCTACGATCTCGATCTTGTATTAGCGTTCCAGTGTTGTTAAGAATGTCCTTTTTGCGTTTCTAACGTTCGATATTCGCAATAATATATCAAATTGCTGGAAAATTAATGAAATGCAGCGTTCGCTAAATCATGAAGAAGAAAATAATATGACTAATCGAGAAGGTGGAGGCGAAATGCCGCCGGGCTGTTTCAATAAAACGCGAGGTCAAACGAATGCAGAAAGGTTGTTATGGAACATAAAAAATGAACGAGGCTAACATGAGAGACACAAGAATTTTGTAATGCGCATAACACCGTTCTCGCGTCAACACTAATTGTAACCGCCAAAAAGTGATCAGCCGTTCATCATGTTCAATCTATGTGCTCATTATTTCGAATATTTTTGCTTTCTGATAAGAAACCGCTAGAGGAGAGCATTTATAGTTGAAGACAAAGCGGAATAGCTTACTGACTTTTAGCTGCCAGAATACGTGCATGCTGCGGCAATGGGCTGGCTTGGCTTGGACTGGCAGTGTGGATTGAGTTTGCGATGCGCGCATGAATTATTGAGTTGACAACGCGCAGATGCAAGCGTGTCTCTTGTGTGCACATTGCGTTCGTTCCGTTCCCTCTTGCGGAGATCTCCTCAATCGAAGGCATGTCCATCGCCCGACTTACAATTAGACATGCGTGGTGCATGCTCCGCACAGCAACATGCACTCACTCTACGCTCTACTATCCCTCCATTATGCATATGCAATAGCTGAATAAGCAATTTGAGATCGACGCAAGCTGCAATTTTAGTTGGCTGAACAGAATGTAGCAATATTTTTATTTCATTTATGCCCCTGCACTCAGCAATGCTGTTGTCATGCCAACCGCTAGCAACACACTTTTTTTTTGCCCCGGCTATATTTTATCCCGCCAAATACAGCAACATCCGGTAAAATTCGAACGTCGGCTCTCAACGATAGAAGGGGGGGGGGGAGAATATAAGCTAATCTACGATCTCGATCTTGTATTAGCGTTCCAGTGTTGTTAAGAATGTCCTTTTTGCGTTTCTAACGTTCGATATTCGCAATAATATATCAAATTGCTGGAAAATTAATGAAATGCAGCGTTCGCTAAATCATGAAGAAGAAAATAATATGACTAATCGAGAAGGTGGAGGCGAAATGCCGCCGGGCTGTTTCAATAAAACGCGAGGTCAAACGAATGCAGAAAGGTTGTTATGGAACATAAAAAATGAACGAGGCTAACATGAGAGACACAAGAATTTTGTAATGCGCATAACACCGTTCTCGCGTCAACACTAATTGTAACCGCCAAAAAGTGATCAGCCGTTCATCATGTTCAATCTATGTGCTCATTATTTCGAATATTTTTGCTTTCTGATAAGAAACCGCTAGAGGAGAGCATTTATAGTTGAAGACAAAGCGGAATAGCTTACTGACTTTTAGCTGCCAGAATACGTGCATGCTGCGGCAATGGGCTGGCTTGGCTTGGACTGGCAGTGTGGATTGAGTTTGCGATGCGCGCATGAATTATTGAGTTGACAACGCGCAGATGCAAGCGTGTCTCTTGTGTGCACATTGCGTTCGTTCCGTTCCCTCTTGCGGAGATCTCCTCAATCGAAGGCATGTCCATCGCCCGACTTACAATTAGACATGCGTGGTGCATGCTCCGCACAGCAACATGCACTCACTCTACGCTCTACTATCCCTCCATTATGCATATGCAATAGCTGAATAAGCAATTTGAGATCGACGCAAGCTGCAATTTTAGTTGGCTGAACAGAATGTAGCAATATTTTTATTTCATTTATGCCCCTGCACTCAGCAATGCTGTTGTCATGCCAACCGCTAGCAACACACTTTTTTTTTGCCCCGGCTATATTTTATCCCGCCAAATACAGCAACATCCGGTAAAATTCGAACGTCGGCTCTCAACGATAGAATGACCGGTCGCCGAATGCGACCTGCCAGTCGTGCCATTTTCCACTGCGCTATTGAGCGATGAAGACGGCAAAAAACATGCAGCTGGGAGACGGGGAAACAGTGCATGTTTTTTTGCATCGCATTCCAAGAGCAGCCTAAAGCCGCAAAAGACAAAACTCACTGATGAAGGCGCTGGAAAGCGGTCGCACAATAAAACGTGGGTCGAAGTCCAAACAATCAATTCAGACGGTAACGTCGCGTATTAATTTAGTTCATCGCTCATAGCACCAGCCGAACCAGCCGTATTTTGACCGCAAATGCGGAAAATTTTGACCTCCAATCAGAACAGTCGGCGTTGTTTTTCCTAAAAGGGTTTCTAATTGCTCCGTTTTCTGGTCGAGATGATTTTTTAACTTGATCCTTTGAAATGGTACTTATTCGAGACATTCCAGATCCACCCAATCATTCGTTTTTCAACTCTACGAAACGATATGCCGCCAAAGAGGCTAAGTGCTTCGTTGCCATCTGCCCTTTCATCGCACCATTCTGTTGCCATCGCGTCTTCCCATTTGAGTGGCATGTGCCAATGAGCAAATTTGAATTTTTCGTCGTGACGACCGCTTTGCTGGCAACTCGATTTCCCAATTTCCGGGTGTTGCTGACAGCGCACTTCAAAAAGTTTCGATTATCACTCTATTCAGTTTTTCACTAAAACATCACGCAATATATCACGAATTATACGATTTGTGATACATTGCTTTCTACGAAATTATATGCGCACAGCATGGAAAATTTTTATTTTTTTGTATTTTCTAAAGCATCTGTTATAAGCGTTGAATCCAGTTCATGGTTCGTAAATTGACCATTACGTTTTAACTGTATACATTAAAAACCGAACGTACATGAGGTTTTCCTTTGCAACTTGCTGTCATTCATTTCGAACATCTTATGCAAATTTTTCGAATTTTTCGGCCCATATTTTTTACCTCCCAGCGATTAGGATTCCACAAACTGCACAACCCATTACCTACTAAAAAATCAAGTACAATGCATCTGGAATGGAAACTACAGAAATTTTGGATGGCGTTGCATGGGATCAGTCAAAATATTGATCTCATAACAAATCGGTTTTCTTGAACTTTATTTATATGTCATCATTTCGGTTGTGCAAAACGAGGGAACACTAAATTACCTTCGCATCGTCTTCACATTTCAGCGATTACGAAACAATGCACCATCATCATTAGAGAGCCAGCCATAAGAGGCTGCTGCGATTTTATGGTGCGCAGCTTTTGCACGCTGTCTTCACTGCAGAAAGAAAAATTTCGGCTGTTTCAACTTTTGAGAAATTTTGCTCCTCAATAATCGAATTGAGTTGATCTTTTGGATGTTTTCGTACGGTGACAACAAAGAATTTTTTGCATTTTTAAGCATAATACAACTGCCACAAAATTTTTGAACTTTTTCTATGCAATGCAGTTTCAGCTGTGTTTCAGCTGTGGCTCAGCTGGCACTGCTCTTGCCTCCGAGCAGTGCCAGCTGAGCCAAAGCATTTAATTGTTAAATACTCTTTGGATTCATTTCGTGTTACTAGTTGCACTCGGTATCCGTACCTGCATGTTTTTTTTTTTGCAGGATTTCAACGAAATATGTGGACAGAATATCAAGCACAATACTCTACCGACATGGCAACAAGGGAATGATACAAAAGCGCTGTTGTTCCCAAAATTAGTCAAAATGAAGAGCGACTATTAATCCACCTGTGTATTTGGAAAGGGGGGTGGGGAGGGGGGTAGATGAGGGAGGGGAGGAATGAGTCGGTGATTCAACAAATTCAACAAAGAATAAGTAAAATCACACCGTTCATATGTTGTTATCTTGGTGGTGCTTCTTAACGTTCCTCAACTCTCCAATTTCTCATAATGGCTGTAATCTCGTTGAACCATTCGATTATCTTCGTAAGTACATTGTTGCTCACACAAGGCTTTCATCAGAGGTTCAGCAGGAGATATATGCAGTTGGTGTATGGAAAACAGGCGTTTAGACTAATCATTGTCGTGCCATTCGACGTTTTGGCAGTTGGCAGTATGACTAGTCGATGTATTGCAATCGAGATTTTGGCCAAGCACGTGTTTTTCATCGGAATCCTATCCCTTCCCCGACGCAATCACTTCTCAACCTCCGTACGTCATAAACTGGCAAAAGTACTTGCTTGGTTCTGCATGCTTTTTATCTCCCACCCCAGCCAAATTGGCGTCCCCGTTCCCTACCTCACCAGATGCTCCCCCACGGTGTTTCAGTGTTCCTCATTTCACTGAAATCGCTTCCTACTTTACCGTCCAAGTCCACCAGTCTCCCGCCCAATTGCCTCTCGACGGGATTCTCCTCTCCTTCTTGCCTGAAATCATTCCCGCATGCCCATAGGGTAAAATGTCGTTTATACTGACTACTAAGACATCCACAAAATTGGTCTGAAGTGTGCTTACAGAATTCTGCCCCATGGAACGCGATGAGATTCGCTTAACATATTGCTGTCTGTTATAGAAGAGAGCATTTTTGGGATTATAGACGTAAAACGCGTCACATAGGACACTGCACAACATTTGCGTATGTTTATGGGGCTTAGTGAAAGATTACGCACAAGGAGTCGATTCATTGCACAAACTTTCTCACAGCCAAACCTTCTGCAGCACCTCGCAGCACGCAATCGAAGCGCTGCGATCGAGAGCTGAGGCGATTATCTCATCTTAAGCCTAACGCATCACATTTTCATCCCACCCTCGGCGTTCTTTCGGGGATGAAACGTGCAAATGTCAAGTAACTTTATAGCTTGTGGGCAAAAAAATATACATGAAATTTCGAAGCGGGTAGTTCGCAACCCAAGATTTATGACTATTTCTCTTTGCTTTGAATCGAGTTTCGCTCGTGCTCCGTAATTAAAGTTAACCAGTCGAACTTCGCCTCCATTTCGAGATTTCCAAATAATCCGATGATTCCAGTCCTCGTCACTACCTTCACAACGAAACATTGTCAATAACTGTTTCCATTTCCGCACAACGTAGAACTCAAAGCATCCTAGAAACAAAACATTGGCGCCTCTAAACGAATTTTATTTCCCGTCATTACAGTGCAGCAAATCCCTATGGCGTAATTCTCAGACAATCGGCACTGAGATTTCAGACAATTTTTTAATTGCGAGTTGAGTTGAAATAATAGTTGAAAAAGAAAGCCGTAAAAGTTAATTCTGCTTTTCATTTGTGCACGTTAAGCCGACAAAAACAACTCACGCTTACGAGAAGCGCGCTCATGGTTGCAGTGTGAATGAAGCTTCCATCAAATAGCGACACCATGCCGGATCATTTGTACAACGTTCATTGCTCCCCTACAACTTTCGGGGATGAAACGTGCAAATGTCAAGTAACTTTATAGCTTGTGGGCAAAAAAATATACAAGAAATTTCGGGCACACATCGTTATTCACCTAAAATTACAGTAAATACATGTTCAGCATCGAACACACTGTTAACTTAATGAGTCAAATGAATCGTTGCAGTTGAACTGATCGTCAGTCAAACAACATGGCAGAGATTTCTCATTACGGGTAAAATTGGTACCTCCGCTTGTAAATTTTCAAAGTTAATCGTCCATAATAAATTAAGGGAATATAGGAATTTTGAGTAATGACGCATAGTTTATGCTGTGATTGTAAAACATCTGAAGAATGAACACTTCCACGCATAAGAGCCCTTCGTGATTATTCTCATATGGGACCATTAGTATAACGTATTTTTGCTGCTCTATCAGTTAAATCGAATCACATTAAACGTGTTGCACTCCTATTTTTGGCACCCCCCCCCCAAAAAAAAAAAAATTCCCATTCTTGCCGTCAACACTCGTATTCAAAAAAAAATTACGTCTTCATTAACCAATAGCACCGTTAAAGCAAATACGATCACATCTCGTTGACGATATATGCTCTAACATGCCATTTTCACAAAAAGCGGATAAAACTGAATGCATCTAGCACTGCTAAAAATGAAGTGCTTAGATCTCATGAAAGCAGAATTTGATAGACTGATGTGAATTTGGATGTACGGAATAAAACTAGGATAAATAGTTATATCTATAATTTCTGCAAATTGAAATTATAGGATAAACGCTTGCTCTAATGTGTCATTGTAAAAATCTGACAGTGCATGGGGAAGGGGGAGGGGGGGTGGGGCAGATGATAGGTGAGGTTGAAAGAACTTGCTGTCGAACGGGTATTGGATGTGAGATGAGATGAGGCTGCGTAGGTGAAGAAGAAAAGCAGTTAAGTTTGGTGTTTGGATGAAGACACTCAATTAGACGCAAGCTGATGCCTGCCGTAACTGCATCGCTTCAGCAGTCGTCTATTCGTTGTCGTCAAAACTGGCACAATTCAGCAACATTTATATCTCCTTGTTTGTTGGTCTGTGTGCAAAGGTTGAAGAGATTGCTTAGCTGTTTGTAGTGGTCGCTGTGTAAACAAACTATCGAAGCGACTGATGACCATCACATACGCATGGCCCTTTATAAGTTATCGCGGGTGGTGCATAAAACAATTATAATACCCCTTTCAAGTTCCACTTTCAAAGCAGTCGACATTTAAGAAGTACGGGAAGCACTTTACCAAAATCTCGACAACTTCACAAGTAAAACTATGACTTCTTTAAGTAAAGTATATTTGCATGAGCTTCCTTTAAGCGTGTGCTTCTGACTATGCTGGTTGCACACTAATCTCGATACCAAACTTTTTTTGTTCAGAAAATACAGCTGCAGTTCTTTGGTTGTTTTGTTTTCCTTTGCTTGTGCAGAAGGAACAAGTGAACGTGAAGTTCGATCGCTAACAGCAAGTTTTTGTCCAAGCATGATGACTAACTGATAGCTGAGGTTGGCTTCCAAAAGCAATCGAACTTTGTTTTCTGTTCTGCACTTTAACTGTCCCACAGTCTTACCTGAAAATCCATCTCTCATAATGATGAGAGACATTTTGCATAATTTACTCAGTCATTAAATGCTGTTTAACATGGTTTAGTTTTGTCTTCAGGCTCATCCGGCAGTTCTTCTATTCCAGATTAGCTCCGAGCGAACAGTACAGTGACCCAATTCTGCTTTCAAGATATGTTCTTTTAGTTAGAATGGTCTTCCACGTCCATACATCACTTGCGCACGGAAAGGGAACGCGTTTTGGAATCGAACCATCATCCGCTTACGAACGATTCAATAGGCAAGACAAAAATCGTTTTCTGCTTTAAATTTTTCTCGGCCTAGTCCAAAATTGACCTTAAAATTTTTCAACTTACTGCACACGTCTTGCTTTAAATTTCTCAAAACATTTGAAGAAAATTCGCAATGTCACAAAAGGATTAAATATTTTGCAACGATTGTGAGGGAAAAAATCAGAATCAACGTTTACGTTCGAATTATTAATCGTCTTAGATTTTTTCTTCCTTCATTCCCTCAACACTTGTGAACACGAAATGCGATCAGTGCAAGCAGTGCTGGTGCTGCTTACTTTCATGGACTATAAGGTGAGAAGCATAAAGTGTGTTTTTCCTTGGACATTTACTAGTTATCTATGCTTTCACCCACTGATAGACGAAATAACCCAAACTTGGCTCTGCTGAGAACGTACGAACGTTGAGATTACATATTTCTGGATTGCTGAGTCAATGGTTAGGAAATTTTCCTTCACCTTTCAACTACGTGCTATTCCTGTAGCGGTTTGCGTTCACTGCGTTTACCCACGATACTATCTTGACGAATTGCGTGAGCCTCTTAAATTCTTGTAATGTCAGCGTTTTTCCATAACATTTTATACAACACATGAAAAAAATTTTTTTTCAAAAAAAAAATTCAAAAGAACCTGAAATTTTAAAGAAGATTTTGCTCATTCGACGTATCGCACTGTGAAACGTTTAAATCTATTTATAGAGTTTTCCGTTCTCTCTCAACATTCTCCCACGTTGGAAATTTACTGTTTATCCCAGTGATCAGCGCTGTATGTCCCCTTAGTTGGATTCATACTGGAAGCTCGCTCCTTCTAAACGCTGTTTAGCATAAGGCTGCACAAAAAGCAAACAGTTCATGACTAAGAGAGCAACGGTAAAGGCGATCTGAAAAGAAAGATTCACGCTATGGCTAAATTCAGAGTCATGAATTGTGTGATCAACTGTGCATTGTATTGGATGATATCGTGAAATCTTGATCGTAAGTTCCTTTTTTAGTTTAAAAACCGGTCCAATGTTAAAAACCGGGTGACCATTAAAATCAAATATGTCTTGGGTCGTATAAGTGGGATCTTATTGTACGTAGTGTTTTGATTATGGTAAACTACATGCATCGAGCTGCTCTTTCAAAGATACTGTATAATTGCGTTTTACGCGCAAAATAAGTTGCCATCTGAAAGCGACAAGCATGAAAAGGCAAACAGCGGTGATTACTGGTGCGCATGTGCAATGGCATTGGATGCATTGGTGAATTCACAAGGTCGACCCTCTCAGCCAAATCATTCATCTCGCATTGCACAGCAGCTCTGCGCTTCGTTTCGCAAAATGCGAGTGCCATCAACTTGACAATGCCGAGCACGCTATTTCTCGTTGCGATATCCAAACACACTGTGCTCATGAGGGAAAATATTCTCTTTGCACAGAGCAGAAGCTTCATTTTCGCATCCTCATACCATTGTTAACCGTGAAACCATTTGCTTCTCGTTTCAAGAAGCTGATAAGATGCACAAGGATTAAGAATTTTGAATTTGAAGGCTGCTGCTGGCCCACCAGAGTTGACCGACCGACGGCCCAGTTAGGCATTTTTCGAGTATTGAGCAGTTGATCGTTTCATTATTGTGGTTGTAGTGAAATCTGTTAGCTTTTCTTTTTTCAAACAACAGCATCTTTGCGAGTTCGAAAGAAGTTGTGGCAAATTATGTTTGAATATAGCTTTGCGAGCGTTTGTTAGCGCTACGCCTTCGAGTTACTCACAAATTATGCAAATCGGCCCGGGTAATGTCAATCAAAAAAGGTTTCCGGCGACAAGGTTGATCGCGGTTTTCGGGAGTGATCAGATCGAGCAACAAGATAGCACGCTGAAAATGCACTCAATTTGCGTTTTGCGAACGGCGACCCCTTCTCAAATTTGGAGATTTTCGCTCAATCCCATCTCCGATAAGCATCGGCCCACGGCTATTCTAGTCGTGACAGACATTGTGCTCTCTCTCGCCTAGAGCACAACTTTCTCTCATCGATCTTTGCTCTCTTCATTTCAATTCGCACAGCTGATATGGAAAACCACAAGTAATGCAATATGGCGCTTATCTTCTCCAGAATATACAATTTGAACAGCTGTTCAAAACACTTTCACTTATTCTCTTGCAATTATTCTCGCACAAGCGACTATAACAAGTCCTTTTTGAAGTTTAGTAATACTGCTGAAGCAAACCACTTTTAAAACAATTTTTGTGCACTTTTTTTTGCGCAACAGCAACATGTGCGATGGTGTGTTTGTGTGTGACACATGTCTGTCGATCCGGTAGTTTCAGTTCAGCAAATAAAGAAGCTGCCATAACGCAATTTGCTATGACGTTCGATCTCTTGCGATGGCTTCCAAACAAAATTTCGCTCCCAAATCTTGAGTTTGTGGGTAAGTTGTGATGGTGAAAAATAATTTGCCAGAAAAAATATGTTTTCCACCAACTTTAACTTCTCGAACGGGAACGTGGGTTCAAGGGTGCAAAAAATTGCATGCTACCTTGTGCGGCAATTGAAAACACATAAGGTAAATGAGTGATAGTCAAAAAGTCTCAGGAAAACAAGTGTAAAAATTTTGGGATACTGGAGGGTATGAGCGCTAATCTCTAATTTCGTCAACCTATCGTTTAATCAACATTTTGCAGCACATCATTGAGAGGAAATTTTTGATTACCACTCGAGAAGGCAATTTAGTACTTTAGCTTGCCTACATTTTTTTTTGTTGATTTCAACGGCTAATTGGAGTTTCCGATCTGGATTGTTTGCGACAGGATTTAAACGAGAATGCGTGCAAGGTCGATGGCGAGAAGTGCTTCCACACATTCTCGCTCCAGACCGATCATAAACTGCAAAGAAGCAATAATTTCTGTTTTGCGTTACGTTCATCTTTCAACCGAATCGACTAATTCGGCACACATTTTCTAAATTTTGCAATGTTTTGTGACCATCTGGTCGTAAAACGTCCATGCATATGTAATTTCTCATGCACATAACTGTTCATAGATAGCTCCTTATCAACTTAATTCGTCAAACTTAAAAACCGAAACGAATCGCTGTATAGTGGCGATGAAATATACTATACAAGCTCCTAAGTGAATACTAGGTTGAAACTAGCGGAGAAACATTTAGCGCATACAAAACTACGCATACATGTTCAGTCAGAGATATTATATATCTTCGTCGTAATGCACTTTACAGCTGCACATTGCCAAAAATCCGGAAAACAAAATTCTGCAATGATTCTACGATTAACGCTTCCGAACAAATCCAGCTTCACGAAAACAATATTAAATTCACTGCTGGCCAGACAGACATAAATCTGTTTCGTTAATTTCGGGAACGGCTTCACGTTGTTTCTTCTATCGAAGAGATTTTATGTAGATTTTGTGTTTCCTTACATACTGCCGCATAGTTGTGCTACGGTGCTGCGCATTCACTTTTTCATGTAGTAGTACTCTTGCCCAAATGCGATGTGGGTTTTTACTATCAGTCTTTTTGCTCACCCGATAAGAAGAGTTTAACTGTGTTCATCACAGTCCCCTCACAACTTTATACCTTGTAAATTTTGTACCTCCAGAGGGCTTTGCTCCAAGTTATAAGGGTCCACATTTAATATCAGTCTTTTTGCTCACCCGATAAGGAGTGTTTAATTGTGTTCATCACAGTCACCTCACAACTTTATACCTTGTAAATTTTTTAGCTCCAGAGGGCTTTGCTCCAAGTTATAAGGGTCCACATTTAACATGCTTAGCACTTCTGAACCGACATTGGTCCAAATTAGACAGTAATGCGAAAGAGTTCTGAGTAAATGCAACGTGGGTGGTCTCTGAGAAACGCTAGTGTATTGTTGAGTCGACTTCACCCACCGTACTTTCGAGAAATCACAATCGGTTTCAATCCGTCTTTTAAAGAAGGCTGTGAACTTCTGTTGCGATCTAAAACAAAACAACACAACAAAGTCAGCAATGCAGAAATATTATGTGGAAAAAGTAGCACTTAGCTGCTTGCTTTAAATAGCTATCCCATGACAGTGCTATCTGCGATTGACATAAAGATTTAGCTGAGACCAGTCAGGCTCAGAACTCGACACCAATATTGTCCATGTCCGCATAGTTCTACAAAATAGTTCCTGTGAAACTTACTGAAAACATACTATCTGCTCCAAGTCGATCGAAATGTAGCCATAGTTTTGACGGCTAGCCCAAAGACCCCAATTTCCGTAAAGCAGTCAAAAGTAGTTTTTAATCCGAAAGTTGAAAACACCCTTCAAATATGCCATGAGCAAGCCGCAAGCAAAGTAGCAAATCAGCCATCATCTCATTTGCTGTATTGCTTGCCGACGACATCAGATCCGAGCTCGTACTCTTGTTTTAGGCGACGCTTGGATCAGTGTGATCTAACGACAATACCTGCTGCTTGCTGCCTTATCTTATCGATTGTTATTATGCATGCCTACATGTCCATTGCTTATGATCTCTTGTTTTTCTACTCTCATCAATGTCTATGGGTAACGCATGGTTATGTGCAGTGTTTATACTTATGAATATATTGTAGCTTTCGTGTATACCTTTTTCTGGATGCGTTGTTACATGCTTTCTTTATTGTAAATAAAGATTCTCTCTCGTACAAAATCACATCTTTGAAAGGCAGCCGAAGCGAATTGAAAGAGAACTCATGTGTGGTGGTGTTTCCTAACAAAGGGCCAATAGGAGAAGCGGAGCGGGAAGCTGGTGTGAAGGCTTACATTGAGAACGGTTCGATGGCATCATAGTAATCGCCGTCCTCCTAGTTAGTCCTATTTAATCGTTTTTTACAGACGGTAAAGTCAACTTTTTTTGCAGTTAAGAGCAGGTATGGAGAAGACGGCGTATCCGGCACAAATCCTTGCATGCTTTCAGTGGATTTGATTTCTTTTTTAATTTGTCAACAGTTCCAAATTTTCGACTAAAAACACAGATCTTTTGCGACGTCAATTTTAAAACGCGTATGCGTGCATCTATTACGTTTATCCGCTATACCTACAGAATAAGCGTGTTTTAGCATACATGCAAAGTGATGCAAAGGCAGCTGTTATTTCATCGATTCCCGTATCGATGCAGCTGACAACCATACCCACGCATGATTGTTTTGACCAGTTTCGGAACGCCTGGTGGTCAGCCTGTTGGCGATCCGACGGGTAAGCAGCCGGGAATCAAACCCAGGTCTTCCCGCATAAGTAGCAGGAGCTCGACCACTGGTGTTAAAAAAATAGACACTCGGAAATTGCTACTTCCCACGGCAACCTCTGCGCAATTCCTTCGCTGCTGTTGAGAACGGGCATGAGTATACATCTGAAAATCTTGCAAGCGGCTTTGCCGGCAAAAATATCCCACTCCACGAATAGCGAGTCGTTTTTCTATCCCGTTCCCTGCCATAATGGTGAACGTGATATTAGCAAAATCCGTCCACGAAAGTGATTTGAATGAATGCAGCAATGGGAGGACACATTCCATTTCACAGGCAGGAGAACAGGAAACGGGCGCTGATGGATCCCGAAGATGTGGAGGAAGGGAGGAGGAAGATGTGGGGGAGGTGATCTAAGGAAAGCGGCCGCTGGTAATGCGGGTCCTTTCGAAGACTTTCGGATGGCGCTAATAGAGTCAGAATTTTACATTTCGTTATTTGTAAGAAAGGCGTATAGTGTACTGGCCTAAAATTTTTCGAAATTATCGTATATTTCTTTGCTTGTCACAAAATTTCCAAAAATTTCCGTTTAATTTTTTGCTTTTGTGCACACTCGTTTGTGATGATCGCACACCCCGCTTGTGGGTGACAAATACCTGTGCGGCGTACGGCGCAACTGTTCCTGCCGGCAGGACGCCTGAGCAGAAAATTGAAACTCTCAAATAAAAGCACGCAGTCTTCGAAAATTGAAGAAGTGCATCAATTCGCTAAATGCCATACATATCGATCTATATGATCAATATTAATAGCTACTTCACGAAAGGAAATTATGAAGTATTACGCGAAATATTGTAATGTATGCCTAAACTTCTCTTTCATGCGCTTTTGCTTTTCCAAAACCGCACTGCGCGATCGCCGTCTATGTGTGCATGCTTCGAGTTATAGGCACATGCGCACGTGCCTGTTCGTCTAATTCGCCGATAGTATCAACTAGAGCACCAGAAGAATGATGTCCCTAGAATACGACTCATCAACTTCTGCGTGAATTTTACTGCAGATTAGTAGTATTCGGTGCAGGATGGTCGTTTTTAATTTAAGGGAGTTTTAGTGCTCTGATGTCTTATGGCACATGAGAACAATCCTTTACGTTCGACGCTAAACGACGACTGGAGACATGATGGGACATGTAATAGATGAGGAACCGGAAATGGAGAAGGTAGAACTTTGAAGATAGCCAGCACCAGTTAAAAGTGCACTGTTTAGATCATGAATGGATTTTTCGATGAACACAGATATATATGTAACTGCCACTGCCGTGTGCCGCAACCGAGCAGACCCCTGTCCAAAGCTGCTTTTACGGCTCGTTACAGTGTCTTTTTCGAGCAAATCACAATGGCAAATTCTAGATCGAGATCATACTACAGTGACGATTCGCTCATGCCTGTTTGCTATCAAACTTCACTTTGATCTAATTGACCAACGGTATTGGGTTTACTGCATCTCCCTCTTCGGCTTGTTGAGAAGTTGGTGTACGGCGAACTTCACAATCGCTATTCACTGCGTTTGATTTATGTTTCTGGTCGGAGATGATTAGATTTCGTTAGTTGGTTGGACGTTTTGAATAGACATCACTTGGCCTACGTTCGTGTATTTTCGAGGACGTTCCGTTGAAGTCGTCTTTCGAATAGGGTAGACTGCTTACTCGCAACGAGACACTAAACTCTCATGGTTTGATGTTATTAAGAACGCAGAATGCGGCCAAAACTTGTTCTTCCTAATTGGCTTCTGCGCTTCATGTGCTTCGAAATTGTACCAATAAGCTAATGGAAAATTTCAAGTCCAGTCCAATACGCCGCATTGTCTGCGCAGGACATATGCGCGTCATCATTTCCGCAGTATCTGGAACAGTTTCAAGAACCTATTTAAAGCAATTCTGTTTAGACGCTCTGCTAAAATTTCTTCTCCGTTTTGCCCATTGCCATTAAATTTCAACAACAGATAAGGTCCGCAAGCGCTTTCTAACCCGTTGTATTCGTTTCGTCGGAGTTAGAAAGACAGAGGCGTGGCGGGAGGGGGAAGGGGGGAATGGGGGGAAGACGAGGATTCAATTTTTCCCTCACTTTTCGCCTTCATGGGGTTCCCTGTTTCCTTCCGTCCTCCGCATTTCCCTATCTCCCTTTCCTTATTCATGTTCATAGCCGCTTTTCCTTAGTCATTATTAAAACACTCACTCATATGAATAGGAAACAGAACGCCACCCCCTCTGTTGACTTTCCAATGAAAGTCAAAAAATCCGACCTTTGGCATAGATAACGAAAGAAAACTGAACATTCCACAACTGGGCAAATAGCCAGAGTCCGATCTGCTAGCAGTATTGTAGAGCCTGAATTAGTTAAACTTTAACCTCTAAAGAGGGCATCTCATGATAAACTCAAAGAAAAACTGCTATTCCTGTCTTTAGAATTCTTTCCACTCCACAACACATTGGCGTTCTTTTGGTGTTTTCACCGTTTAATAAAATGGAAACTGTTGTTGTTTGTCGTTTTCATTTGAAGGACATGAAATAATGCATATTAAGACTGAAATGGTGATGAGCTGAAATAGCTCGCAGATAGATGTTTATTTGAAATCTTGAGTGATGTACTGCTCGGTCACGGCTCAAGGGTTCTTAGCTTGGATGACTGCGACGATGTGTGATGCAGTAGAGTGCAGTGCAAATGGCATAGCACCGAAACGATGAGGGGTTTGTGTCAGGAAGTGACGTGTGGCACAAGCAGAGACCCGTAACCGCTCATGAAAGGGTACGAGGCCGTGCTCATCTTACTGTTATGGAACATGACGAACGTGCATTGTGAGGACGGCTTTGAGCAATGCGGTGAATCGAAATTCACGCGTACACTCCATAGGACCAACGAATACTACATGGTGCGTATTTTCTTCGCATTTTTTGGGCCATTGATCTGGTCTGGTAGGGACATAATTGTGCTTTCAAAATATTGCTCGGCGCTGCAGGTTGTTTCAAAAGCTGCAAAGTTGGACTGCCGCTAAAATTCGAGCAGGTCCGTTTCGAGTTTCTGACAGTGTTGTTGCACAATAATTAGTAACAATATGGTTGGGGGTGAAAATACAGATGCAACAACTTTGAGGGGAATTGCAGTAAGTTGTAGATAAGTTAATAGTACGAAAATGCAGCATACCATTGTTTTTCCCCTTGAAAAAGCGTCAAATTGACACAGTATCATGTGGTACTCCAAGTGCATCAATTTCAACACATGGCATGTTCAGCTGAGAGCTCATCAAATTGATCGCTGGAAGTTCTGCTAGGAAATTATTGTTCATTGGGTCCCTTCCGTACCATTCCTGCGTACGCCTGCTTTTCTTTAATCTTTCCAACGCACAGTGGATTGTGATCATGAAAAAAAAAACGATCGAAGTCGCCCAAACTTTGCAAACAAGAGGTAAGTTATTGCTGAGTATAATACCTGCATAAGCGAAAGGCATTTGTCCTACAGCTGGGTGAGCAACGTCTGGTGGGCAGTAGTGCAGCAAAACCACACGCTTGGCCTTGGACCGTACAGATACTCTGGCGCAATGGAGCACATCGCTGTGGGGGCGCGCTCATCGACAGGAAGTACGTCGTCACCGCAGCGCACTGCTTCTCCAAAAGGTACATGCAGTAAGCAGCTTACAAAATGCGACCACAGTAGCTTCAGGCGGCATACTGTAATTTGTTTTATAGCTTTCTATGATTCGTTCAGTATGTGAAATACGTAAGCATCCAGCCTTCAGGATTCTGTTGTTCGCGTAAAATGTGTGGTACTTTTTTTCGCCCTCTCTCGGCAATAGCCTGAATGCCCAACCGGCTGAATTTTACAAGGTGCCTAGATATTCTGTTGAACTTCTTCGTTGCTTGCACAGTAATCACGTCTTTAGGGATTGCTTCATAGCATTTGGATGATAACGAATTGATGAAAAGCGCTTGTGGAATGTTTTTAGCCTAGAGCTGTTTCTCGGTTTTGTTAACGAGAGCTTTCTCCCAACTAGCTATATCTAACGAAAATTCGTCTTATCTTCGCCGATTCCTTGAGCTTTTATTATTGAACTTGTTCGTCATTTGATTGGCTTTTACGCAATGCGTTATTTCCCTGGCCACATGATCCCACTGGTTTCATTGGAAGTTAACGCATGCAAACGGTTGTTGTGATGTTGCTATGCTTGCCATTCGTCCGGCCTACTCGCATTTAACGCAATCGATTTGTAGTCGCAACCCAAATCTGTACCAAGTACGTCTTGGAGGGCACAAGTCTGGCTCAGGTAAAAAGCACCACATCAGTAACATTACCATTCATCCCTTCTTCAACGTCGCAGCACCAAGCTCCTATGATATCGCTCTTGTGAGGTGAGCATTAATATCCATGTTTATATGTATGTCTGTTTGCAGCATTGTTCTCAGATGTTTCAGAATTTACCTATAAACGTGAACAGTATACGAATAATGCACAAATAGAATGAACTCTGAATAATTGATTTTAATTCGGCTCTAATTACAGGCTAAGTTATTGTCAAAGTTAGTAAGTAGCTGTTAATATATCGTCATGTCTTGGAGGTGTAGGCGCGTTCACTAGTTGTTACACTCAATCTTTATACATCCAGTGTCCTCTCCGTTTTTTTCATATTATCTCACGACAAGTACTTTACTGTGTCGTACATTAACGTTAATTCTACCATTCTCGTTGTCTGTTAGTGTCTGAAGAATTATGAGAAATTTTTACTGCTTATTCCGGGGGAGTCTCATGCTGGCGTTGTTTTGCAGTAATTTTTACTTAGTAAATACTCTCTCATTCATTAGACAAATGAGTTACCAATGAACCATATTCGGATCACCCAACAACGATCCACATGATCTAGTTAAACTTCGTGCTTCGTGCAGGTATCATCTTTCGATAGTACCTCTTAGTTGCAGTTGAAGTTCATTGACGATGGCTTCTCAGCCGAATAAAAAAAAAACACTTTCACATTTGAAATTTTCAAAGCATACTTTTGTCGCGAAACGATTGAATGGACTTGTAATTCTCCAGTGACCACGAGAATCATTGTAATGTTTGCGTGCAGCGAATGTGTCACCCTTGTAATGGCAGTACAGTAGCGCGAAAACTATTCACCACATGCCTGTCATGCATGCTGGAACATTAACAAATTTATAGGCGTTTAGTGCTCCCTGAATGGTTGAGATAGGCGGACAGTTGTTTGCGAAAAATTTTTGTTCAGCTTCGTCTTCTTTCGTAACACATTTTCGTGTGTATCGAACAGTACTATATTTGAAAAGGTTAAGAAACTGAGCCCAGAGATGGTTTACTTTTCTGTTATGGGCAATTTTTTTTCAGATCGAACACAAAAGTTAATGCTGTTTATGATCATGCAAAGCATGCACGGCAATGTTGCATTGAAGATGTATGCGTTGTATGTCAAATTTTTGCGACGATGCACTCCATTTCATACGAAAGCTTTACGACTATATTTTTCGTTAAGAGAAATAAGAAGTATGCAGACCAGGAATATTTCTCGGAGACAGACCAGAGACAGTTATTAGTTTAATGCAATTTGCAAGTTTTATGAACCGATCCTACAGTTGCAGAATAGAACCGCTCGCGATTCTAAGCGAAACAGTGCGTACTATATGCTTGCCCATTTTGCCAGTAGCAGAGAACAGGATCTGCGTCGTTACAGGTTTATTTAATGTTAACAGTTTGTTACTTGGAGACTCGGTTTTCGATTTTTTTCCTTAGTTATCAACATCGCATCACCATGTTATAGATTCATCTGGAGGTTTTCGATCGCGTCATTAATATTGAGATGTTATCATGGATCATTACAAGATAGGAATTGGCGAACTCCGTTTCTTAATTCCGTACAGAGACGCTTGCTCCGTAACTCATCATCGACCTTGTTTTGTCGTTCAACAATGAACGAGCATAAAGTTTTCGTCGTCTGTTAGTATGATTGTCCAAGATTTTGCTGTTTATGCCAGTGTAGCTTCGTCGTCTTATTTTCTGACCAAACTAGATTCGTGGCAGACTTGTGTTGTAGCTCGTTAATTGAGCAGTAATTTGTAGGCTGGGGTCATGAAAGAGAGGGCGGTTCGCATGCATCTACTCTGAGGGAAATTCACGTGCCAATAATCTCCTCGTTTGTATGCAACGATCCACAGCATTATTTCGGACGGCTTCACTTCCCTTCGATGTTCTGTGCTGGGTACAGTAAAGGAGGCATCGATGCATGCCAGGTTGGTCATTTACATTACTCTGGGCAAGAACTGCGTTCCCACAGATGGACAGCTTCATCAGTTAGAAGACCATTCTCCTTACCTCCTGACTCCATCTTGAGTCTGGTTGGGCCGAAATTCAATTTTTAGGCAATTTTCTGAAGTATTTCTTTTTTTTTTCACTAAAATGTGCAGTTGTTCTCGTTTTTCACTCTAGATTTGCAAATGGAAAGCATTTCAGAAAATAATAAAGGTGTACCTGAAGCTGCAGTTAACCAAAACAGATAAAACATTAATGGATGGAAGAGAAACTGTTGCGAATACAAACGTTTCCTTAAGAAGTTAAATTTACGGCGGCCAGGTGGAATTTTTTCAAGAGGGGGGGGGGGGTGAGGGAGGGGAGCTAAGGCGTTAGTACTTTTAACAGCTTTGGCTGTAAATTCTTTGTGTCGATATTTCCGTCAAGAAAATGTTGAAAGTTATTGGAGGGATCTTCGTCTAATTTTTTAATCATTTTTTGAATGTATCTGGTCTGTAGTGTCAGTTACCCGATACTAATCATTGAATCGTCAATGACAGATGCGTTTGTTGATTTTATGAACCAACTGTAAGTTTGCAGTGAAAACGATATCTAACATCTTCTTTTGTATCGAAGAAAGAAAGCCTAGAAGTGTGCTCATGATTACTTGTATGGATACAAATGACTGAGAGTAACGGTGTGCAGCACCTGAGAGTTTATAGCAACCCTGCTTTGTATGATGCGAATGTGTGCGAGTAAAACGGTTTTTGCGCGGTGAACGGTTGAATGCGTACTTTACAGGGAGATTCTGGTGGACCCCTCGTATGTGAGGTGAACGGCCGCTGGGAATTGCAAGGACTGGTCAGTTGGGGCAATGGGTGTGCACGTCCTAACAGTCCTGGTGTATACACCAGGGTGTCGGCTGCTGCGCCCTGGATCAAGCTCACTATGATGGTACTCAACTGAAAGCTCGCTTAATTACTCAGTCGTTGCCATATAGGCGGGTCAGAGCTACAGTCACAATGAGGTGTTTGAGTGTTCGTGCATTCAGCTGTTTTTTAAATTGAAGTCACCAATTTTCTTTTTTTTTGCAACGAAGACATTTTATTCTATAGCTAAGTTTGATTTTAGTTGGTGCTTTAGTAGTTAAAATATTGTTTTTTTTGCAACTAAATTAAATTGTCAAAATTCTCAACGGGTGAGTATTTTATATTTCGTAAAGATAACGGGCGGAACAAAGAAAGTATTCTAACAACTAAAAATGTTTCAGCCGAAGTCAAATTTACTTGCAAAAAAATATTTTAGCTACTGCGAAAAATTGCCTTTTATCATTGATCCACCCTGTCTATTGCATTTATCGCTTTGTGAGATAGGTTTTTATTTGACGTGTCGCCTAATAATTTCCACTTTGTACGATTGCTTGCAATGTGCTCGTTCACTAGCGATTGCTGTTCCACTGTGCGGCATATGTCATGTTGAAGAAGAAGCCTTTTTCAAAATGATGAGTAGGCGTTGGTAAGACTGTGAGCAAAAGTCACCGACGAGTAACAGCCAGCTGGAGATGAACAGTTGAAAATCAGAACGTTTTAAAGTTATGTATACGGCGAACGATGACTGTCGACTTTACACGAAAAAAGCTTTCTGTTGAAAAAAGGCAAATATCATTTTAAGCAAGACGCGCTATCGACGCACTGCCATGTACCGTTTTATCGAATGCTGAGATCTCCGCATGGCATTATAGCATCACATTGTGATCTCTTTCATTGCTGCATTTAGTGTATTGTGCGAAGTTTCATTCTTTCCCGGTCAGTGTAACTTGACGCTGTAAACTATTTCAACGAAATACGATACAAAAGCTGATAGCCTCGCTTTCTGCTATATTTATGAGGACCTAAAAAGGCACTAGCGCACACCATAGCCTCAAAGTTTATGTTCGTGAATTGTCAGCAATAAAAGTTTATTAAAGACATTTTTTGTATATTACTCTCATATCATTCGGCCCTAACGCAACCGGAAGCGCATTGCAATTGTGATGGGTCACAATTGCAATGGGTCACAGGCTATTTGAGGTGGCACATGCGATACCGCTCACCAAAATCGTAATCTGACACGACGAATGTGTTTATATGGACAGTTTTAAAGCCATGCTACTGCGGCACAAAACATCGATGGTGAGTGTCAAGTTCATAGAACAACTATCAATGGCCAAGTGCAACGAGGTGGTTAACACAGTTCGCACTGTACAAGCATATAACACTGATTGCGAGTGCTAGTGCCCGCCCACCTTTCAGCCATCCTATAAGTAACCGACGCGAAGTGATAAGCGCATTGTGTGTGTTGTTTTTTGAGATGAAGACGTGGTGCTGCGCGTTCTTGCTGCTGTTTGCGTTAAAGGCCATCTGCCTGGCGTCTCGTTTTGAAGACAGTGATCGAGCCGACAGTTACAAACGGTCAGCTGACACTCACTTTCATATTTTGCAGCAATTTGCAGGCGATATATGGCTAGATGGGACAGTGATTGCTATTGAGAATTGTATCGAGCGGCCGTTGCTTTAGAGCAGTGCATTTTTTTTTTCTAATTTCTCAGAAAACAACCTTGAACGTTCGGAATTATTTTAAAAGAATAAACGAAAGGACAAGCATAACAACCAACTTAAGAAGTATTTTTCTTGAACCACTCTTTAACGTTTTCCTTCAGAAGTGCCGAGCTGAACTGCTGTTTTGGCCGGCTTTTAGTTTTTACAAATTTTTCATGCACTCATTACTCGCTTAATTCTTCGGCTATATTGCTTGTCCGAATTTGTTAAGGCGATTAGGCACGGTTCGCTGTTCTCTTTATCTAAGAAAATAGCAAGAAATTATCGGAAATTTCCGTCTTGCTTTAAGACAAAAAGGCAATACATGATCAGATGGTACAGTCGGAGGTTGTGCAAATAAGGAACTTCGTACAGGTGAAAGTTATTTTTTGAGATTGTCTTTTTAGGCTATTTAAGTCGTAGTTTTATATAGTCGAGGAGGTGTTCATTTAGATGCTATGAGCTGTGATCTTTGAAAGGGGAAAGACGAAAATTTGTGTAAGTGTTAGATGAGATAATGTGAGTCATCGTTTGACAATGTAGTACACCGTCGGAACAAAATATCACTGTTTCGCCGCAGTATAGAGTACATTTTATTGTGCGACCAGCTAGTTCGTGCTTTTCATGATGCCCCCAAATAGACAACAGCGAATGGATTTTTGTGATTGACTTCAATATGCTGCT
The DNA here is from genome assembly GCA_000803305.1 of Toxocara canis. Classification (NCBI taxonomy): domain Eukaryota; kingdom Metazoa; phylum Nematoda; class Chromadorea; order Rhabditida; family Toxocaridae; genus Toxocara; species Toxocara canis. The sequence goes on along the minus strand of JPKZ01001948.1, from coordinate 731,860 downwards.
TGAAAATTCAACGTTATAACGGACGTTGCTCTCCGACGGTTTCCAACGAACTTTTCTCGAACTTTTTTTTCATATTGCATACGTTATTTGCTTAATCACCCTATATGACATGGAAAGTTAAACTGAATAAACGTATGTAAGTGTGCACTCCACTTGCCTTTTTCTTAAAGAAAACACACGCACAGCGTTAATCAGAGAATGCTGAACTACTCCAAAACAGGTAGTTTGCTCACGGTTTTTTTCGGACTGTAGACTTAATTGAAGTAACTGATGTTTTGTGCCCTTATTTTCTTTAGAGGGTTTCGAAACGCACCTAAGAATATAAGGTTTTCGTGCTGAGATCATCCACATCCATTTTATGCTTATAGTATTGCTTGTGTATGTTTTGTTTTGTTTTTAGAACTTTTGAGTTCGGTGGTAAAATGGATTGTTCATATGTGTCGATTTCGAGCTGCTCGTTGTTTTCTGAACGGATCTGGTGAATACTTTTAGAGTGCGAAAATATCGAAGTGTACGAGCTAAAATTTCGATCCATGAAACTGCGATTTATGCATTGTTGATGCGTTCCACTGACAAGGAAAGGCAACGTAAATGATACACTGTTGTTGTCCGCATTCAGCATCTTTGACGAATAGCAAATCGTTATCCTTTAAATGGGCTTGTCTTGAAAACGAGTCACCGCAGAGAAAAAAATAAGAACACAACAGAGTGCAACAAGACAATTCGATTGAATGGTCCTGTTGCCGTGAAAATTGCAAAAAGTTCGCCTATAATTATTTACATATTTTCTTGACGCATTCCTAGATAATGCTAGTACGAATTGTGTATCACGCTTTTGCGATATCTGAATGCTGTGTCAGAATAAAACCTGAAATCTATCACATTTTTTATCATTAATGTATGCTCATCGACGGATTTTTTGTGACATCCATTTGAGTTGTTTGAAGATTAAAAATTTAAGCGAATCATGGCGGAGTTCATGTATGTTTTGAAACTTACGGGAGTATATAATTTCTAATCGCTGAATAGCAGCAGGCTTTCTAATTGGCTGTCTAATCGGCCTGCTGTTACGTTTATGATCAGCGTTCTGAGACTGCTATGAGAGACTTCCTACAAAATAGCGATTGTCGGGGTACAATATAAGCAGGCAATCTTCACATGCGTTTAACCCCGTTAGCGAAATCACTACGAGTCCTCGAGGGCAAAATTACTTCGGTTCATGAGCAGCAAATGAACGTGCCGAACCAACGATCATTTCTTTTGCCACTTTTATGCTATTTACGCACATTTTTCATGCTGCTTGGCAGATACGAAGTCCACTCAGTTTATCTCGATTCTTCACTTTTTTTGCTGCAGTTTTGCATGACTTCCTGCTCAGTTTTTTGCCGTATTTTCTGTAGCTTAAATGTTTACTCCCGGTCTTTTTTATACATTACGCTGAATATTTTTATTACCTAATTTATTTTATTCTGTTGCAAAAAAATGATTTCAGATGGGCCTTTCTGTAGCTGAAGTTTTTTAAGCCGTTGTTTTGGCTAGCCACATTTTATGCAAGTTAATTTGTCATCTGTCACCTTTGGAATACGTGACTCCTTGTTGACATTTTTGTCAAAGTAAATTTGCTAACGGAGGAGACTGTTTGGGCTAATAAAGAAATAGTTTAGCTGGTATGGAGTATACCTGCAAAGAATACTTCCCAGTTATCTACTGAAGTATTCTCTTTGCGGCACAGCGGTGTTTATTAATTCATAGCTTTATTTCATGATTTTTTCGAATATTGTGGCAGCGGGCGGGTCTTATAGGCATACGCATTATTCTAGCAACTCGCGCGTTTTTATCCCGTTATTTGAGAGAGTAATCTAGTTTAATGTCTTTAAATTGGCACTTTGTAATTTTTTGGTTATCTTCCTTTTGCCTGTTTCAACTTCACCACACCTATTTCCGCTTCCTCCTCAGTTTCATTCATCTTTTTCTTCTGTTCAGTTCCGTCCGCGCTGATTTTTGTATTCCACATATACTTATCCTCTGCGAACACAGGTAAGGTCTTCAGTCGTTAAATCCCCTCTTCGTCAATCATACTATCGATTTAAGGTGCACCGGCCATGTTTTCTTCTGTCATAGCAAATGAAGACGTGTTCGGTTTGTTTTGGCTAGGAAATCACCATCATATTTTGTGCCATGCGAACTGTTTGAGCTATTTGGTTACAGACACAAATTTATGGTGCGAGATGAGAGCGAAAGCGAAGAGCGAACCGATGGCAACGGGTATAGCGATGATAGGCTGTTGAGGGGAGTACATTTGTTAAGAGATCACAGACGAATGAAACACCTCATCAAGCAAGGCTATGAGCAGTGGAAACTTTTCAAAGAGCAGCATGGTTTGTTTCGATGCTTTTTATGCTTGGTGCCTCAAACCTCTCATTTGCTCCTTAATCACCCTACCAGAAATGAACGCGCTTAACGAAAGGTTAAAGATGTGAATGTTATATATGGTGGTGCATCAGTGCAGTTATATGCCGGTGCGTCTAGAGAAAAAAAAAAAGAAAAGAGAACGCATGCCTAATGCATTGTTTCGTTGGGAACTAGTTCTCATATTCACTCGTTCCCGACTGCTGGTGATCGGTACATTTGCACTTTTGAACACTGCAATCGTTGGTAGATGTGAACATTTGTGCAATGTTGAAAATTTGTTTTGTAGTTTCCGATTTCACCCAACGAACTCAGTTTTCCAGTTTGACCTACAGGCGAATGGGGTGCGATTTTTGTTCAGTGAGTCTGCGAGGAGGGTTAAGGATCGGAATGTAGAGTTTTGTGATAAATCAGTGAAATACTCTCACTTTTTATATGTGTGTGTGTGTGTGGTGCGTGTGTGTCCGTGAATGTGTGGTGCGTGCGCGTGTGTGCGATGCATGGGTGTGTTTGCGATGTGTACGTGTGTGTGCGTGGTGTGTGTATAGCGTGCGTGTTCGTGTGGCGCGCGGTGTGTGTGGTGTGGTGCGTGCGTGTGTGTGCGATGCGTGTGTGTGCGATGCGTGCGTGTGTGTGGTGTGCGTGCGCGTATGTGTGGTATGCGTGGTGCGTGCGGTGCGTGCCTGTGTGTGTGGTGTGTGCGTGCGTGTGTGTAGTGGTGTGGTATGTGTGTGTGTGATTACAACGCAAAATGCTCTAGCACGCTGTTAGAAACTTTATCTGTATTCGAATGGTATTGAAGAGTTTAAAAAGAGCACAACGGAGACTGTGAATGTTGTTTTCAGGTAAATGGTACGAGGATGAAGAAACCGAAAATAGATATATGTTGACCTTCTTAACAAACCTCGAGGAGATTCGCAAGCATAACATTCGTTATCAACAAGGCGAGAGCAGCTTCGAGATGGGAGTCAATCATATCACCGATTTGGTGAGATACACCCTCTGTCTCTCCGTATTCCTTACGAGCACCGACATGCTAAGAAGTATCGGAAAAGAGATAGTTTTTAAGGTCGTTGTGATGCAGTCCACAATCAGAGGAGCGAAGCGGTCATCTGGTCCACTCGTTTTTAGCCAATTGCTTCAGAGCGATTTTAAAAACTTGCTTTTCTTGTTTGGCTAAAAATACCTGTTAATATACCTGCATCGTCATGGTTCCAAAATGTATCCCTGCGATTGTTCCATGTAGGCATGAACTGCATTCACCGTTCTTCACAGTCGTGCAATGTTGATGAATTAAAAAACGCTTTTGTAAATTCGGATTGCAGATTAACGTTGGAGACCTGCAATCGAGTAGCGAATACCTCCTTCCCATCTCCCAATTCCCTCCTCTCCCTCGCTGCGCTTCGCATTCGAAAGTTGTGCCATACGCTTTCATTAAATTTCATGAGCGAAGGTTTAAGCGTGGCGATTACAAAAACAATTTTAGTTTTGAATGTGGTTTGCGATTGTGACAGTCCTTACAATAGCAGTGTCCGCTGCCCAGAAATTTTTCCCAGTCATTGCCAGATTTCATAGGGTTAATGTTGTGGTACGTACGGGTTTTAGAAATGCCTCTTTTAAGCAGTCTTTCAAACAAGACAGTGCTCGTTGCCGATGATATTGTACATTGAATTTTTCGAAAACTTCGTTGCCGACGTCCGTGTCTCTGCTTGTAACGTGTATCGGTTAAGTGTGTTAAACTTCAGCGGTATATAAATTTATGGTTGGAAATTCAAAAATTTGGGAAGTAAGCAGCAAATTTGGATTGAACGGCAGCACTTACTCAGCGAATAGCAAATGGATGACACTCTTCGAGTGATAAAGACTGCTGATTGCGTAAAATTTTCATTTTTTAGAAAAAGATGGTGCCTCTTTCGGTACTGGGCAATGATGAGAGGGTGAAATTCAATCAAAAGAACATTTTATGCTTTAGGAAGACGTCATCTCAAACTGCTGGAGTATGATTAAGTACTGTATAGAAGAGTCAAAATGTGAAGAACATCTTATTAGGATGGGCCGTAAGTTTTCATGCATCTTTGCGCTTGATTATTGGAGAACTTTTAGCTTATCGTCTAGTTATGGGACAGAGGGTGAATGGAACGGATAAGCGAGCGTACAGATGTTCATATTAAGATGAAGGTTTTACGAGTAGATGTTAAATATTGGGATCGCGTTCGTCATATGTGTGCTATATGTGAAGAGTTTGCAGCCATTCGAGGAGTATCGCAAACTGAACGGCTACAAGCCGATGTATGCAAACGGGCATCGTAATGGGTCCAGCTTTCTCGCACCTTTCAACATGGACATTCCCGACCACTGGGACTGGCGAGATCATGGATATGTTACTGAAGTGAAGAACCAGGTTGCTGTTTTCAACCAACTCTTTTGTAATATTTCCTCTTTATATCCCGCTCGCTAGTGATAAAATTACGCTTTGCAATGCACACTTAACCTCAGAGAGTGTATTCTATAGCGCGTAAGATTATGACGCTGTTTGTCTTTGTGAAAGTTGAACTCATTTTGCATTTTATTCGTTCATTGAAGGTTGAAATTTAAAGTGAACGTTACAACTTTTTTTATTAGCGAGGAAAGGCGGGAATTTAACTTCACTGATGATTTTGCAAAATTTCATCGCATTGATTCAGCTGCTTATTTCTGCTTTACATATTTGCGTTTCCTTTCTGAGAAGCGTCCGAAGGGTTACTTCCAATGCTTGATTGTCAAATAAGAACCGTCTACACAAACGTGCCTACGAATGGTAGTACCCCATAAGAACATTTTCTCGTGGTTTTTTTTTTTTTGGATCGGTGGAAAAGTGCATTCGCCTTACTGCTGCCGCATTACCTTATATTCTGCTAGACACATTCTGCTATGGCTCACTTTGTCAGAGAACAGATTTGCAATGTTTTCTGTAGTAAATAATATTTTTTTTTGTGGATGTCTGAGGGTGTTCTGTCCGTTAATAATATAAGAAGAAATACGTCGAGAAAATGGAATATTTTATCCGCCCATGAAGTCATCCTCATTTTTTGGCAAATGAAGACTTAACCTGGAAGTTGTCCAGTGTTAGCTGTCAAGGAAAGGAACCTGTTTTTCGGGATAGGAGCCTAAGAAAAGGAACCTACTTTTCTGGATAATTTTGTCTTCTGTTGGTGATTCTACTCGAAATATTTTTAATCAGTCAATTGAATTTTGCTCTATATGTAAGAGCGATTTTTGAGTTTTTAATTTGTTTGAAGATTCGGATGTTATGTGGGAGTGAGAAAAGTGAGCGGTGTCGTTCCTGCTTGTCAGTGGAGCTTAACCATGGTGCATGGAAAAGGCGTTGTAATCAGTGTATTTTCCGCTTCAGACAGCTCAGATTCACCACGATTTCCATATAATGCAATTTTTGCACGCGACATATACACTGGATTACGTCATTTTATTATCATCAGCGTGCTAGCTACCGTGCACTTCTTTTTGATGAGCACTGGGAAGAGGGGGGGGGGAGGAGTGGGGGAAGGGAAGGTGGAATAGAAGAATGTGATGCTCTGATAAGGTTTAATGTAGAGTGATAAACGCGTTTGACTGCCTATTAACCGCATTGCCACCCAACCCAAACATGCTCCAGAGTCGGATGCTTTCATTTCAGCCAAGATGGGAGACCATGTTTGCTTCAGTTTGAAAATCGAATGTGGCACGGAGATGTCTGGAAAAAAAAACATGTGAACTGGAGGGATTCGCGGGGGATGTGCTGGCAACACGAGCCTAAGAATTTCTAAACCAATGTTTGCAGTAAAATCGCTGTTATGGAATATGGTTTATATCATTCTTTTATTTTCTAAAACTTTTAAAGAAAGTTTCATTCTTCCTTGCGGAAGGGGGGGGGGGGGGGGGGGAGGAGTGGGGGAAGGGAAGGTGGAATAGAAGAATGTGATGCTCTGATAAGGTTTAATGTAGAGTGATAAACACGTTTGACTGCCTATTAACCGCATGCGGTTGCCACCCAAACATGCTCCAGAGTCGGATGCTTTCATTTCAGCCAAGATGGGAGACCATGTTTGCTTCAGTTTGAAAATCGAATGTGGCACGGAGATGTCTGGAAAAAAAAACATGTGAACTGGAGGGATTCGCGGGGGATGTGCTGGCAACACGAGCCTAAGAATTTCTAAACCAATGTTTGCAGTAAAATCGCTGTTATGGAACATGGTTTATATCATTCTTTTATTTTCTAAAACTTTTAAAGAAAGTTTCATTCTTCCTTGCCAGTGCGTCCGAATTGACAGTTCAGCCGATGTTTCTCCTAAATTTCCAGTTTTCATCGCAATCCTGTATTGTGTTCTAATTCGGTGGTGACGAATATAGTGTTCGACGGTGATTATTTGCTGCCAAAAGCTTCAATCAAACTGGTTGTGTTCGCCGTCATCGTGGTATTATAGTAGGCGAGACATGAGTTGAGCAATTGAAAAGGAGGCATGCGCAGCAGTAATTAACATACTGTACTATGAGTGCGTTGTAGGGTATGTGCGGGAGCTGTTGGGCATTCAGCGCGACGGGTTCACTCGAGGGCCAGCACACACGCAAATTCGGCACCTTAGTATCGTTGTCCGAGCAGAATCTTGTCGATTGTTCCCGCAAGTACGGCAACAACGGTTGCAGTGGCGGTCTTATGGATTTCGTTAGTTTTTTTCCATGTTCATCCACATCAACAGTGATCGTCATTGTTAACACGCTGATATGGCGTGGAATAAGTTCCTTGACATTTGATATGTTGATTTCAATGTCTCTAGTAACTTAATTCGTAAGTAAAAAAGCCCACGTAGCGCATTTTCGTGCAAACTGTTGTTCGAAAGCATGGTAACAAAGCAAGGCGCTTTTCTGGCGTTATCTTGTAATTTTTTAATGCTTGTAGATCCAGTTTCAGCTGCATGTAGAAAGGAATTCACTAAACTAAAAAATATTTGACATCTGTTGCGATTATATGTATCCGTATGCGCTTTAATGATTGAGCGCAGTTTTCCAAATTTTCTTTTCGAGATTGCCATGTATTACTGGATGGCAGTCAATTGATGGGCACATTTATACTCAAATTTAACAAACTGTGGAAGTAGCATGCAAGAAAACACGGGCACAGTGGTCGTAGAAGGACATCGTTTCGTTAAAGATGAGCCAAATGTATTTTACTCGTTAAAATTAGCTTTTAGCTAGCGTAGCATCATAAATTTTGCTAATTTTACATTCGCAGAGCGTTGCTCGTGTTCATCTCAAGCGGAAAAGTACATAAGCGGGAGAACAACAGATGTGGGAAGTACAGAAATGTAAAATTTGTCTGTGGAGAAAAATGTAAAGCTGCCCTGGTTAGCCTTCTAAGCTGTTTTTTTTTAATCCCTCGGTTCTTTTTTTACTCTTTTTTTGCGTGCTCGTTATAGCCATGCAGTCCGCTATATCGTGAGCAAAGAAATTGTTGCCTGACGTTTCGGCACTTTTCTAGCATTAGGGTCCCAAAAAATTATTCTCTTAAAATTAAATTCCGTGTTCATTTAATTTCTTTGGAACCACTAAGAGTAGCGTTATGCGGGAAGTTTCGGCTTAGCTGTGAACGTCCGGTCGTTTGGCACATCCACATCAAGCTTTATACTGTAATAAAATTACACCATGTTGAATTAATATCAAAGGAAGAAAGCGATAACGCAATAAGGCACACGGTTGATAGTCCGTTTGTTATCAGTATTTACGCTATGTGAGCAGGCTCTCATTTCCGCAGTTGATACCACCGGCGCGGTTCTGCACTGCTATGTTGATACTGCAATTGAAGGCATTCGAGTATATAAAAGATAACCATGGCGTCGATACGGAAGTGTCATATCCGTACAAGGGCAGGGAGATGAAGTGCCACTTCAACAGGAAAACCGTTGGTGCTGAGGACGACGGTTTCATCGATCTGCCCGTGGGGGACGAGGACAAACTGAAAATTGCGGTCGCCACCCAGGGACCTATCTCTGTGGCTATCGACGCCGGACATCCAAGCTTCCAGATGTATAGAAAAGGTTCCGTTCAGTTATCATTCGCATCGGCTTCTTGTCTTCATAATATTGCGCCCGCAGCTCACTTGAAGTTGCGAGCTTTAGCGCATAATAAATGGATTGGAATACCAAAAATAATATAAAGTGATTGAAATATAGGGTTGTAATGGAGGCTCAAGTCTCGGTTGGGGCATTTTTTTTACTTCAGCAAACTTGATTGACATCGGTATATGGCGCCCGCAAATTACGGCGCATCGATGATGACCTCATTTAGTGGAAATTTTCGAGAAAAAATTCTCGAGAGTACAGTCGCGATGAGGTTTCCTCTAAAACGCTCAGATATACCTGTTTTTTCTGCAATGTTTTTTTCTCAAGTCTTGATCACTTGAATTTATCGTTTCCCTGCCGACAGCCAACCCTGGCTGTCATCATTGTTAATATGTGGGTTATCAATGGGGTGAGTGACTCGACCATTTTGCAAAATATTAGCGAATTTCGTAAGAAGAACAAGATTATGTCACTCTACTTTGGACATGTGAAGCAACGTTTTTAAGGCTTCATATTTCATTTAAAAAAATTGCTGTTGTATGAAAGATCCTCTAGTGGCAGAAGAAAGCCACTTCCATATTGGTTTATATTCTCGAAATCTTATTTTTCGATTTTTCATTTGGTATTGTGGAAGTTTATCGGCATATCCTCATCTGTACTGAAGCTGAAGGAGTTGTGATTGATAGTTGAAATACTTGATTCGTGACGCAGAGCAGTACCTTAGGACGTTTTGGTCTCTTTTTTGGATCCGCATTTCGACTTAACAATTTCAATCACCGTTCTTTTCTACAGGTGATAATACGATAGAGCGAGCGACCTGTCGTCTTCATTATACTGCAATATTTGTCGCGATATTGCAGTATAATAGGAAGATAAAAATATATGCTAGAAGTAAATATGTTGCGAAGTGTGCTGTTGCAAACGGTAGGAGTAGCAGAAACAAACGTCGTAACAGAGTGAGACAGTGAATGTGTGTGATTTATTGGATCGTAGTAGTTGTATGAATTGGGCAGTCATTTGAGGTGTTTACTATGAGCCACAATGCAGCAGTGAAATGCTCGATCACGGCGTGCTTGTCGTTGGATATGGAAGTGACGAAGTGGACGGTGATTACTGGATCGTAAAAAATAGGTCGGTAGTTTCTTCTTTAATAGGGAAAAGTAACTTGGACTGTCACAAATGAGGAACTGGCTTTTCAGGAACTTAAGCTACACTCCTTAATATAGCAACTTTTTCTTTAACAAATCTTATATCGTAGAAGTTTTCCATTTGTTCCGTTGTGGAGAGCAACAAATAATATTTGTGCAGGTTGAACAAAATTTTCCATTTGTCCGGATGGAGGGTATCATTTGGAAACGCAGTTCGTTTAAATTATGGGATGACTTAATGCCGAATAAATTTGCTCAAGCCAGGATTTCGTTGAGTCCTTACTTATTTTCATATTTATTTTTTGATGAGCAGGCGAAGCGCATCTGTACACTTTAACTAATAATCTGCTTAAATATTGAGGTTTGTTCATATAATCGTGTTTATTGTGCTAAGCATCTTTCGCAACAGAATGCATACAAAGACGAGTTGCAGTTGGGGCCCTAGCTGGGGAGAAAAAGGTTACGTACGAATGGCACGGAATCGCGACAACCATTGCGGAATTGCGACCAAGGCTAGCTACCCGATCGTATAAGGTGTCCCGGAGCGTTCCGCTCACAACTATTACTGGTTATAATCAGCCAAACTGCTTTGCGTTTCTTTCTTACATCATTTGATGTTTGGCTGATGTATGTTCACTATTTGAATGGCAGTTATCTTCAGTGTTTAAATTTTCCAATTTTCCGAGCAACCACTACCAGTTTTTGCGGTAAATTCGGAAAGGCTAAAATCTCTTACTTGGATCTGCTGTTCAGGTAATGGACTAGTATCTACTCTTGTGTTCCTTTTCTCACATGATTGGATGCTCAGCTTCCTTACATTCCTCATTTTTCTGTACTCGTTACTCTCACCTCAAACGTCATATTTCCGCTGTCACCTTATCAAAGCCAAAGTGCGCCGCACTTCCGATCAGTTTTTCTTTCTCGGTTGCATGAAGCAGTGACACGATGTTAATGTGTCGGTGTTCTGGTATTGACATATGCAGCGAGTAGCGCTGAATTTATTTCAAGTTAAAATTGTGAGATTGATGATTTCCTCCGGCGAGCTGCGTTGCATATAATGTTGGAGTAAGACTGAAGCCCGTACTCTTTTCTTGTTACATCTGTCAGAACTACCAAATATTTAAAAAAATCAGAAATCTGAGCCTTTCATTGTCTGCATCTTCGAATTAGAACAGAAATGAAGAAATCGGCGAAGTGAGCGCGTTGAGATTTGTCGTTCAAAAGTCATTTGGAAATGGAGAAAGAAAAGAATGGAATCGTCACCATTCATCGAGGCCAGCATATCCTTCCATTCAGATGCGATTATTTGTTATCTAGAAAATAAGGCCGCAAAATGCCCAAACTCCAACCGGACGAAATCCATGTGTGCTAATGCAGGACCTCATCATGACGCTTTCGAGACCACTCATCTGACATTTCAGTACACTTTCATTAATTTTCTTCTCCGTTCTAATAATGAGACTTGAGAACTGCTTCAGTCTGCATTTTTTTGAATTCATTCGCGTGCGTACGTGATGAATATCAAAGTAAGCGGCGCGACTGCACTGTCCGATTCCATCTAATGTGTCGGAAAACGTATACAGGCTAAAGCGTTTGCACGCTAACCCACGAGAAATGAAAAGGAATGAGTAAAACGGACTCGACTTATCGATGACCTAAATCGGCGCATTTGGAATGACGAAGACATGAGATCGGATTCCCACCTGGGAATCACAAGTATTTCGTGTGTTAAGCTTGGATCGGCAGAAACTACAGTCTTCTCCATATGCAGCGAGTAGCGCTGAATTTATTTCAAGTTAAAATTGTGAGATTGATGATTTCCTCCGGCGAGCTGCGTTGCATATAATGTTGGAGTAAGACTGAAGCCCGTACTCTTTTCTTGTTACATCTGTCAGAACTACCAAATATTTAAAAAAATCAGAAATCTGAGCCTTTCATTGTCTGCATCTTCGAATTAGAACAGAAATGAAGAAATCGGCGAAGTGAGCGCGTTGAGATTTGTCGTTCAAAAGTCATTTGGAAATGGAGAAAGAAAAGAATGGAATCGTCACCATTCATCGAGGCCAGCATATCCTTCCATTCAGATGCGATTATTTGTTATCTAGAAAATAAGGCCGCAAAATGCCCAAACTCCAACCGGACGAAATCCATGTGTGCTAATGCAGGACCTCATCATGACGCTTTCGAGACCACTCATCTGACATTTCAGTACACTTTCATTAATTTTCTTCTCCGTTCTAATAATGAGACTTGAGAACTGCTTCAGTCTGCATTTTTTTGAATTCATTCGCGTGCGTACGTGATGAATATCAAAGTAAGCGGCGCGACTGCACTGTCCGATTCCATCTAATGTGTCGGAAAACGTATACAGGCTAAAGCGTTTGCACGCTAACCCACGAGAAATGAAAAGGAATGAGTAAAACGGACTCGACTTATCGATGACCTAAATCGGCGCATTTGGAATGACGAAGACATGAGATCGGATTCCCACCTGGGAATCACAAGTATTTCGTGTGTTAAGCTTGGATCGGCAGAAACTACAGTCTTCTTTTCATAATATACATGTAAAAAGTCGATCTGCAAAATTGTCTTTTTTTTTAAAGCAGTCATCTATTATGAAGATAAAGGAAGCACATGGTAAAAATCCTGCCGGTCAAATTCGTATTCTGCAACTTCCCACCGTAAAAAAGTTCTTGTAATCTTGACATGCTCCTTCGCACAATTTGTAAACCACTCATGTTTCATATTAGCCATGCGTCGGTCAAACCATGGCAGTGGTTGAGGGCGGTTGTAAAGGTCAACATCAAAAAACGAAATGGACTGAACAACAAGATGAATTAGAGGTGATCATCGACCAGTAACAATAATGAAACGAGCGACAAGGAGAGATCAGATCAGAATCCGAGCAGTGCCTTTGTGGCTGCAATAACATCGCCGTCGTGCTCGATAAGCGTCTTCTCGGCGCGAATCCTTGGCAACTCCAACTCATCTACCTAGAAGCACATCTCGCTTCTCTCATTAAAGTACAACCGCATAACGTGGTGCTTTCTACAGTAAGCATCCACTTCAAAAACTTCGGCGAGTCTTCTTTTACAGAATTGATTGTCGAAACAATTTCCTTTTTAATCGGTTAAATTACAGAGGCTGGTATGTTCTTTTTCTCCCATAAATTTCAAGGGGGGGGGGGGGGGAATCATTTAAGCACGCCGACGCTGCACCTGGGACATTTTTGCAGCGCTGGTTGGATAGGATAAGGGTTATATCTATCACTCAGCCATTCCTCTACCTCTATAACAGCATTCATTTGTAGAGCAATCGAGGATACCCCAAACGGTGACTGTCATATTATATATGCATTCAACTATGTGTTTAATAAAATGCCAGTTTTGAAATCGATTCAATACGTAATGAATGCACTGTCTCTGTGGTTGTTACGTCATTAAGAAAATTCAGCATGTCAACCGGACATCATATTCAGTTTCATCTATGACGGCCACAATTAGGGTGATGCTGTGGGGCGGGAGGAGGTGGGTGAGGGAAAGAAAAGGAAGATGGAAAGAACCGAAGCAAATTTGACGAATACAAATAACACCAAAAACCACAGTGCCGCCAAAGCCGTCAGTCGCACAAATTTCCAGCCCTCATATTCGTTCACGAACTGCCTGCAGATTATGTCCCTTTTAAATTTATGTTACGTTTAGTCAGAATTTTCCGTTGGCATATGGAGTGGTCACCCGTAAACCATGCTTGATTAATTGGAAAGTAGAAAGAAGAAAAGGGAAGCAATATTTTTTAAAAAAAAAACATACAATCAACTGCACATCTTCGCGTCTAATGTTGACTACTTTGCTCGCTGCCTGTGGTCCGTTGATGAGACTGTCCAACTTGACGTTTGAGACCTCCTTCACATTGTCGTTCTCTTCGTGAAAATCTGTTACCTGGAATACGTCGCTGCCATAAAAATCCCTTCCAAAACGCGAGATTATCGCTTACTGACACCCCGTCAGAAATATTTGGGCTGAATGACAATCTAATGTATGATCCAGAAAGATTCGTGGGAGGCAGACGTCTAGTCGTAAAAAGACAACTTCCACTTAAAACCATTAGGGATCAATTTTATGCGCTTGCACCTGAATATCGTCTCTATACGTGCACAGTTTGAGAACCGCATTATAGTATGACCATTCATGAAGTTTAAGAAGAATGAGGTTCAACTACGATTCAGCGACGTGCAGCATACCGCTCACATGCTACCTCGATGTTCGCTCTAAATAATCAATACCAAATCCAACACTGAACCGCACCAAAGAATGTACTGTAAATCGCAATAATCCTTTTCGGGTGAAAAGTTTCTATAACGCTTAGCAGAGCATATCATTTTCTCCTGGAGCGATTTCGCCCCCGAGTCTTAATTCATTCGTGGAATAAAACAGAGAAAGCACGCAATAAACGAATGACTACAACAAGATGTTAATCCGACACTTAAATTAATCTGAAACTGGTGTCACTTCGATGCTCAGTCAGAATCACTTTCAAACAAAATTTGCAGGAATCGATTCTAAAAAACTTTCCGATTCACATCTTCCTTCTGCAAAGACGTACTTCTTAGACAATTCCATACACTGGCACACCCATTTTCAGGAACCTTTTCGTACGGATCTCAAGCCTCTCAGTTCCGCGCCTAATTTTGTGACCTGTCCACAAGTCATCTGTAGCAAGATAATTCAGAACCAGCGGTGTCTTCTCTCTAAACAAAAAATTCCTTTCAGCGCTGCGCATCAAGAAAATTCACTTTGAGCTCCGAACCTTTCTGCTCGAAGTACTGCAAGCTTGCAGAGTTGGATTCGGTTTTCCACCTCAAACGGTAGGGGCGCAGTGGGATGTCCATGAACAATTTACCTGTACAAACTGGAGAAGTCTAACTGTACGCACAGAAGGAATACCTTCTCAAGGTCGGCTGCTGCCCAGTCATGCTTATTCTTCGTGGCAGATTTGGAGCCTTCGTGCTCGTCCTGATCCTTATCAGCAAGCTCGTGCTCATCGTGCTCCTTATCCGCCATCAGCAACACGCCAACGTTCCACTGCAACAAACAATCGCCGTGCTCTTCTGGCAAATACATTCGTTCGAATGAGGATCACCCATATCAAAAATTACGCTCTAAGCCACACCTCAGATTACCCACTCATTTGAACATCAAGTACATATTCTCTAACGTATACAACACGTCTCGTGCTTTCAACAAGCTGCACCATGGTACTCTTTCTAAGAACAACGTCCCGTCCAGTTAGGAAACTTGTTTTGCACTGCTACCGGAAACGAAGAATTTTCTAACCAACGTGATTAACAATTAAAATAAGATGCTAGCGAGCGCTAGTAACGTTGAAGTACTACTCCCTCACAGCACTACAAAAATCACCGACACGTCCTACACTACTCGACTATCAACCCCTCTACTCAATATTGCCCCCACGCTGCCGCATTCTAAAAAACACGACCACGCGAGAAAGCGTCACATCCCGACCACTACACTACCCTACGCATAGCCACTCACAACAGTAAGTCCAAGTAAACTCGTGTGTGAACGTCGCTCTTTCTCTAATGCTTTAGCGCTTTAACAGTTGCTTCTTTAACGCGTCCCGAGCTGAGAGCCAAATTTTTCAAAAAATACTGTAGTTGATTCATAAGTCCCGCCCATTCAACAACTCCACGCATTTTCATCAGGGTCGTTTTTCGCCTGGTCATCCGAATGTGTGGGGCGTTGATTCCTAGGTATGCGATGGGTGGGAGGTGTTTTGGGATTTGTAAATTTATCTTGCAGATTCTCTGTGTGAGATGAGGTTTCGATCGGCTATTGTTTTGGAGGCTTGATCGGGGCTATCCATAGCAATTTTAGGGCCGACATTTTCTCATTATCTTTGTTTTTTAAAATTTTTTGTGACTCATGCGAAAGGTTTACACCTTGATTGAAGCGATAGCTGCTGTATTTCCTGTTTCCGACAATCAGCGCTAGCCGGAAACTTTTGCATGCTGCTGTTTTTCCGGTTTTCATAATAAAGCTCCATTACGACATTAGACCAAACTGGTTCGCATGCAGGAGGCAAGCAAATTAGGATGGAGTTTCATCTTCAAAATGTGTGTGTAGAAAGAAGAACCGCGGTGATTGAAGCGATGAATATGCAAAAAATTTATGGAATTTTTTCATAAAACAGTAGCGTGGAAGGTCGTCTGATGTGATTGGACTCTTTGAGGTTGAAAATATGCGTTTCATCGTTTATGGTGATCGCCGGATTATAAGATATTAGCAAGAGATGACGACGCTGTTTCGCTGGCTTGCATGAATGTGCGATTTTTTGTTTGCCTGCGTGTTCATCACTTCACATATCCCCAATCATCCGCACTTTGCAATATTACTAGCAAGTAAACGATCTCGGCTAACAACTATCTTGGTGATATTTTTTGCCGATAGAATTCTAAGGAAAAATGAAATGTGATGTATGATAAAATGAAATGAAATGTGAGCGAAAAATATGTTGTAAGTGATGGCGCATATCACCGCTGAACTTCCTTCTGGTCCCCACGTAAGGATTTTTCAGAACGTGGTTATAACCAGAACTTTCTCGTGCGTTGATTTTACAG
This sequence comes from Toxocara canis, assembly GCA_000803305.1. Taxonomy (NCBI): domain Eukaryota; kingdom Metazoa; phylum Nematoda; class Chromadorea; order Rhabditida; family Toxocaridae; genus Toxocara; species Toxocara canis. Next base: position 715,574 of record JPKZ01001948.1, on the reverse strand, counting down.
CTTTATTTTCCTTTCTTATTCCGTTTTCACTCAATGTTTATCGAGCCGGCTACCGTTCATCACAAAATGCGATGGCCAATTGTAAA
>JPKZ01001948.1:682573-714768 GCA_000803305.1 Toxocara canis | reverse complement strand
TTCCCACAACTCTTTGAATGCATTATGTGATGCTGCCTCGCCTTATCCTGAGATATCGAAATTTTTTCGCACGTATAAAAGATTTCCTGCATAGAGCGAGCACCCGATCTTGGAGCTTTCAAGGCACGCTTTTTTCTTTATGAGCGCTTTGGGGAGATCGTTTAGAATACCTTCTCGTTGTTTTCCTTAAAGAATGTCGTTCTCAAGTACTTTGATTATTCCGTTGACTGAGTCCAGTTATCAGCAGCGGAGTCCATATAGCATATCTGCATTATAAGCTTTCTATCAACTGGTAGGATTAGCGAGAAATGTGAACTAAATCATATTTCGTAAATGACTTTAAGTGATGTCGACCGACTGTTATCTGCAGAACGGTCGCACAACGGTGTTTTCAAAACAGCAGATTGCGAATGCTATCTTGTACTCGTTATGTATCGTTATTAGTTTCATCGAAAGGATCCCTCATTTACGAGGCACATGGTACTTATAATTATAGACATTTATCCAGTTTTAGAGGTTTGCGCGAGTTCATTTTTTGTGCAGCATACCGGTATACTGCTAGTTGCTAGGCTAAAAATGCACGTTTATCTTTTCTCCACTGATTTTCCTGTGGCCTATGCTGTTTCGGAAAACCAGCTGTATATTGCATTTATTCTAACCTATCAGCGGATGTGGGCGAGCTACTCGCTTTCATTCTGAAAACGATTCAGTAGTGTAAAAAACTGAGGGCGAGGCAGGACAACGATGAGACGCTTTATTCAAAATTCCGACTTGATAACATCGCCTGGAGTTTATAGCTAACAACTCCGACTCTGCGCTGTTGTTGTCATCTTAAATAGCTCTATATGTCCCTCTTACTCCAGAGATGAAATGAGCAAGCGGGAAGTGCGTTGCATAGCGGTAAGAGGAGGGCGCAGGGTAGCTATTAGTACGTTCACGTCTTGTGTATTTTTCAGATCATTCTTCAGCTCGTTGTCTGCTTGAGGGGAGGAGAGCAAATTGCGGCGTGATTTGGGTTTGCCGACATGGCCGCCGGAAGATTACCCGCTTGCGTTATCGACAACGGCACGGGGTTGGTTCTCAACTTCGGCATCTGTTCAGCATGTGATCAGCAGTTATTAGGCAGTCAAACGCTTGATTTTTAAACTTGAGTAAGCTTCATGTCACCTTTCTTCGCTTACGCTTTCTCTTCCTTCCCTTCCCTCGTCTTGCACAGATCGTGTTGTCCACATGATGAGCAGGTATCTTCATCTCTTATTCATTTTATTCTCGTTTTATGCGGGATTGGTGCACCGCTTTAATCTAGGGAGGGTTTCGGTGTGATATATTGGCATTCAGAATGCATTTTACTAAACGACAACGTTTTTGTGCCTTCAGTGATGGTTACCGTACAGTAGCGGTTGGGTGGAAGGCGTGTGCTCAATATACATAGACTTTTCATTCAAATGAAAACGTACAATATTGGAAATAGGCGTTTTGCTCTTCTATACGCCGGTACACCAACATTAAAGAGCAAAATGTGTAGAGATGCAGTCGTAGAAACTACACATTGCTGGTTTCTGAAGGCATTTCGGCAACTATTTTTTAATGTTTCATGGTGACGAAATCTGTAAATGAGGGCGAGGAACATAGGATCGTGAAAATTTTATTGTGTAAACAAACCTGATAAGTTATTGAAGCCATAATGAGTGCTACTTTGTCTTAGTAATGGCTTGGTTTCTCACATTAAATATGCAGAGTGCTGTTTTGTGTAACACTTGCATCTGATGAGAGCAGAATTGTTAATTTTTTTTAGAAGTTGTTGCTACAGTACAAGGTTGGTATGGCACAAGGCAATAGCTGTGACTGTGAACGACGTATAGTGTTGAATGTCGATGCACTTCTTTTCAGGTACACAAAACTAGGCTATGCGGGGAACACTGAGCCGCAGTTCATTATACCGTCTGGTATGTGATTGGTGCCATGCTACCTTTATATTGTTTACTTTGTTTCATTCCTCTTTTAAGTGATTGTTGTATTCTGATCACAGTCTGATTTTGCTGCCATGAAAGTGCTTTTGACGCGCAACGAATCGCTTCTTATTACGTTTGTCACTTGCGAGCGGTTGGTTTCGAAATTAGTGCCATTTGTTAGCGACCCCATACGTTAGCTTGACCTCTGTTATGGCAGTCGTCTTCTTTTGTCTGCTTTTCCTTCCTATCTGTCCTGCACCCTACAAAGAAGTGGTGTATTCTCATGCGTGATAAAGTCATCAGTGATTCTTGTAATGAAACGTTTTTGGCCCACGACCGTGCTGAAGGGGGGGGGATGGGGAAGAGGGAAACTGCAAGTTTCCTTCGGACGGGATTTTCTGGATCTGAGTCCAAACGCTTTCGTCCGAAAATTTTTTTATTAACGTCATTTTATTAGACAACGAGCGAAAAGTGGGTTTCAGCGATAGCAGTCAAAGAAAAGGTTGGCTCACAGTCATCGGCACTGCGCTGGAACACGGTGGGCTCAAGCCGCATCGATGACCTTGATTTCTTTATTGGCGATGAAGCTCTATCGCCAGCTGCTGCCAACTATTCCGTTAAGGTAACTTGCTCAAAGCGAATCCTATTAACCAAAGCTATTACTTGCTGTAGTAGTTGTCCAAGGCTGGAATCCTGCTGATTAGTTCCAACGGTTCGGACATAAGCCATTCACCTTTTTTTTTTTCGTTTCTGTTGAAATGTTTTCCCGAGACCCTGTTGTCATCTAAAACTGTTATGTTATTGCGTTGAGCTGAATGATTGCAGCTCAGTTGGAGTTCCATTTCATTTTGTGGTTTAGCCATGCTTAACGACGAATTGCATTTATAAAGGAGAGGGTGAACCCAAAATGTCAAATCGTAGCAAAATTGAAAGACTGTAGGACTTCATTCGAAAAGTAGCAAAATTTGTCGGAGGACTGTCTGTCAAATCCCGTTAGTGCAAGTAATCCCAAATGCACATGCATGAAAAAAATTTAAGAAAAAGCGCGCTCTGCGTCTTTCCTTTTTTTTTTTTTTTTTTTTTTTGTTTGTTTTTGAGACGTTCATTGAATTGATCTTGCATTATCTCGGTTATCGGCACGTTAGGGACTTCATATTCAAACAGCAGTGGTGTTTGGGAATGTCAAAGAACGTGGACAGGAGCTGTTTACGTGAAACACTGGTCATGCGCGATGCAAGACAGTAACAACTGAGTTGAAAAATAAAGCAGTCATCTCGGATAGCAGAATGGGAGAAACCGTCTGGTACTATTTCGTGATAAGGGGCTAAGAAAAGGGGTACTGCAAGAGCGATCTGCGCTTCTTTAACGGGTGAGGCTGTGTTTAAACTTCACTTGGAGAAGAGATGTGTAATGCTCACTCTTTGAGAACTCGTTTTACTTGATTGGTTAATTTCTTCCTTTTACTGCTTTTACCAATTTGTTTTCCAGTATCCAATTCGCCATGGAATTGTTGAGGATTGGGATCTTATGGAACGATTTTGGGAACAGTGTATATTCAAATATCTGAGGGCGGAGCCTGAAGATCATTTTTTCCTACTTGTAAGTTCTGCCTTCTTTATTTTTGTGCACTCGTCGATAAAGGCCAAGTTTCACACATTTCGGGATGCCGAAAACGTAGTTGGCTGCTCGTCAAATAAGCATTTAGTCTTATTAACGGAGTGCCAAGGTTAGATGGGCAGATTAAGAGGATCTCTCAAATGGCTGCTTGTTATAGTAGCATCGGGTGAATGCAGAATGATGTATGCAGAATACTGAAAGTTTGCTGTTTTTACAAATTCGTCTGGAAATTTTGACACTTTTTAATGTTTGAATTGGTATGAAACAAGCTGCCAGATGTGCTGCAACGAATGGTATGGGTAAGGTGAACATTTGAAAAGGCTGGCATCCACTGAACTGTCCACTTTCTTTCAAAGATAGTCGGTGGATATCAGCTTAAAAGTTTAGACTGCTAGGTCCTCTTGGTTTTGTAAGGAAGCAAGCCTAAATAGTGGAGGAGGAACATAAAAACGCTTTCGTTCCTAGATCTCTGTTAGTCCAGGAATAAATTTCCACTAATTCGATATGCAGCATTCACCGAATGCTTCCACAGTGAAAAGTTAGATACGTTTTCAGACAGGTGATGTATGCGCCAGATCTCATGATCTCACGCCTCATGGTTGCCAAGATATTGGTGGTGAGACTTACCAAAGAGTTTTTTTTTTTGTTTGGGGGGGGGGTGGAGTAAGAGAGATTAGGTGGAAATCTGGTGAAGAAAATGAATGCGAAAAGTAGGGAAGCTTGTCAGAAGTACGGCATTCCAGTCAACAGAAATGGATTTTCAACATGGGGAGACGAGGCAGATGCAACGGAGGTTATAGTGTCAAAGTTTCACGGCATTGTTTGTGTGGCAACAAGTTACGTGTCCCTACAAAAGCTGGAATACCGTACCCATTTGTCAGCATGTCGTTTCACATATCGATTTTGAAAGCTGGTCTCAGTTTAAGACGGCTGTTAATCCACGTGTTACAGGTGCGTTTAGTGTTTGGTTCGTTAATAGTTCCATCAAGAAACGGCTGATCTTAATAAACTCCTGGAAGTCACTGCAAACTGTTCAAGTCGGTGATTGGAGGATATATGAAACCTTTTCGATTGGACTGTTTTGAATGGGAGCAAGAAAGTGCTGGAAGATGTGACCGCTTTCAGACAGAGCCACCGTTAAATACTCCGGAAAATCGCGAGTTCACGGCAGAAATAATGTTCGAGTCGTTCAATGTGCCAGGCCTTTATATCGCAGTGCAGGCTGTTCTGGCACTTGCAGCTTCGTGGCAGAGTCGTGATATCTCGCAGCGGTCTCTCACTGGCCTTGTGAGTTTTTTTGTCTCTTACTCATCTACAAATCCGGTTTTAGTTCTTTGCATTATTTCGTTTTCTCTGTTTCATGCCCATGTTTCGCTCTTATACTTTTGCGCTGTTGCTTCTAAAAGTTCCTGTTTTTTCGAATTATCTTGCTATTTCTGAGTTTTGTTTTGTTTCGTTTGAAAATTGGTTTTAAATTGATTTTACGGTGCAGTTGCTCGATTCCGCGAAGGCGAGTCGGATCAAGGTGATCAAGGTTGCTCGATTAATCGGAGCCAAAGCGTCGTTTGAATGAGGAGACGAGTATTTATTAGAATAGTATTCCACTTTCGTTTGAGTGTTTCCTTCGTTTTGTACACTGTAAATTTGAGGTGGTCGACAGTGGGGACGGCGTAACGCACTGCATTCCGGTTGCAGAGGGTTACGTCATCGGCTCGTGCATAAAGCACATCCCCATCGCCGGTCGTGACATTACCTACTTCATTCAACAGTTGCTCAGAGAACGCGAGCCTAGCGTCCCTTCTGACCAAAGCTATGAAGTCGCCAAGGCTATTAAGGTTTCTTTTCTTCTGCGTTCATTTTAAGTTCTCGCAACACTGCTGCGGTTATTCAAGCAATAAATGCGAACCAATTTAACACAAGGCAACATTTAATGGCGACTGCATAGTTTAGTACGGCATTTGCCCAACTTCTTCATCGGCCGATGAGATGCCAAGTCATTTTGTCTTGTTTCTGTTCGAAAGGGCATTTGGAATTTTTCATGCTGGAAAACAAGGGAATGAAGCGTGAGAACTAATGTACTGCACTTAATTCTTTGAGGACTGTCAGCTGTAAGCGTGATGCACTTTACAGCGCATAGAATGCACCATTTAGAGTACTTAAAAACTCCAGGGTTCTCGGTGATATAAACTCGCTCAAATTTTTTTCTTACAAAAAGTTTTTTAAAGGACATCGTTGGTGGAAAGACCGGGTAGGTGCTATCCGCCACATCAGAAACGAATCTCACTTGGATGTATTTGTAGCGTGTAAGGGACGGGTAGTAGTTTTTGTACTGAATGTTAAGCGTCAGTTTTCTGCTTCTCAGCAGTCGAGTTGTCTTTACGAAATAGTCGTGATGTTTGCATTTTTAGGAAAAGTATTGCTACGTATGCCCAGACATTTTGCGAGAGTTTACCAAATATGATACTGATAGTGCAAAGTGGTTGAAGACATATAATGGCGTGAACAGTGTTACCAAAAAACTCTTCACTGTCGACGTTGGCTACGAACGCTTTCTTGGCCCTGAGATCTTCTTCCACCCTGAGGTTTGACTCTTTTCTCTTGCTTTCGAACAGGTGACCGACGCGCATGGTTGCCGTTCTTGCGCATGCGAGCATCTTTGGTAGCGTTAAAACAGAGTTGGGATGTAAAGTGCAGAAAGTTACAGAATGTCATTCAAACGGCGATTTTTTGGTATGCTTTTGTTTCCGTCTAACATCCTCTCAAGAGCGCTTGGGTTTTTTTTCTCATCCATCATTGCTTTGAACGAGTTAGGGGGCACTAGAATTGTAATGAATTCTGAAACGGTGTTGTGAAGAAGTGCACTTTTATGCATTGAGGCTGTTTAAAAGGTGCTTTGAAAATTTTGTAGTTGTGGAGCTCGGCTGCATAGAATATCGGATTGCAGAATCTGAGGCTGCTGTGTGATGATCAGTTGTATAGGCATTCCATTTTAGAATATGCGTTTACGTTTTGAATATGATCGTTAGACTGAGATATGTTTTGCTAACCAACAAGGCGTCACACAAAGGTCGGCGTTACAGATTCCGAGCATTTCAAAGTACGCCAAATCGATTTGTGACGTTAGCATGCAAAAATGCACAAAACATTTTCTCTTTTTGATCGTATCGAAAGAGTCATTTGCATAAATAGTGGCGCTTGGTAGCGCATCCGTGAGTTTGCATATGGAGCATATGTTTGGAAAAGACAGTGAGCATACTTTTTTTGCGACGACAGCCCGCTCGATTGGGCACTTTAAGCGTCACAAACAATGGATATTGCCATGTCCGCATTGCGGAGATCAGAAGCGCTTCGTGCCGTACATAACTAAGAGATTAACGCCGATCCTTCTCACACAAATCACGCCCACCTCCGTAGAATTGTCGCTGAGCAATGTTTTTTTTGGAAGTTTTCGCGAACATCTGTAGTGTGCTTGCTTTTGCGAAGCGTTTTATTGGCTCATATGAACTTATTACAAAAGAAAAAATGCCGCAGCGGCGCTTCAATGTATCTGTCCCATTGACACATCTGCGTGCGAAACTGGAGTCGCGGGTTTTCCTGTCGTTATTCTTAAACCGTGATTTGCGTGCGTGCTGCCAGAAATACCGAAAAACGGGGGAAAATGACTTTATGATTCAGAAACACATAGTCTGCTTAAAGTGCGGAAATTTCTAAGCAAGAGGATTTATCCGCAGAAACCCTCAAATTTCTGATTATGTCTGGTATTTGTTTGCAAAGTTTTGTTTTCATTCCTATATTTCTCTGCCTGGTTTTGCATGCCACTTGTTTAAAGAAAAATTGTATATGCTTATGATGTTGAGCGAGTGTGACATGAGACACATGCTGCTCACTGCTGGCAGATTGAGCATGTTGCAACAGTTACGTTGTACAGAGACTTGATATGGCTAGACGTGGGAATTATCATTTTTCTAAAATCCCGTCCATTGGAATAGCAGTAAATTTTCTGTTGAAACCACTTCTTCTGGGCTCCTAACCGTTTAATTTCGCCGTATGCGAATATTATGCGCACTAGATGTTGACATCAAAAAGGGTTAGCAGTAGAATTTCAGTTTGCGAATCCGGATTTCACGACGTCTATCTCAGAAACAGTGGACACAGTCATCCAGCAGTGTCCAATCGACGTGAGGCGTGGTCTTTATGAGAATATCGTCCTTTCGGGCGGGTCGACCATGTTTAAGGATTTCGCAAGAAGGATGCAGCGCGATATCAAGCGCATTTCCGACGCTAGACTGGCCCTCAGCGAACAGCTTTCCGGTGGCCGACTAAAGGTATCTTTTTTTGTTTTTTGAAGTACTTTCTCAACGTATTCTTTATGGGCCAGAAAGGAAGAGATCCAAGCACGTTTTTACACTAATGCATCATTCCTATACACTCGGGTGCTAATGCGATGCTTAACGAAAGCATCTAAATGCAGTGCATGTGTTTGCTGTGTGAACGATACCAGACCACTTTATAAGCTGTTAAGCGACTTGTTGCTGCATCCTAAGTTATAACGCAACAGGACACGTGTTGTTGGCCTCCGAAAACGAGTTTTCAGAATTATCACGTTTCCTTGCAGGAGCTTGTCACACTCGGCTCACCATTTGATGACTCCATTTATGGATGCTTCTCAGAGTAGGAAATGTTATTCTTCTTGCACTTTTTCCCATAATGGCTTCGTTACTTTGCGGTTTTCTTGTAAAAGGAGCGTAGCGATGCAGAGTGATCGCGTTTCATATTTTTTTAAATCTTTCAGCCGAAACCGATCGACGTGCAGGTTGTTTCTCACAAAATGCAGCGATATGCTGTTTGGTTCGGTGGCAGCATGCTTGGCTCTACGGTTTGTTTCACTTCACTCTTTTTATTTCTGTGCTCATCCAGGAGAACATGATAATCGGGAGGAGTGGGGTATGGGCGGAGGGTTGGTTGAAAATCAGTGCCTAATTCCCAACTGAGGTCATGGAAAAGTGCTGAGATTCGAACCAAGTCCAAAATTTGGGAAATGTTGAGATCATCTATGGTCGCTCTTTTTTCTACTCGTGCGTTCTCGGAAATGAGATTTATTCATGCTCATTGCTGTCCGCTTGACGATACGCTAAGGAAGTTCCAGCAGTTTTTCTCTATTCTGACTATGTAGTTAGCTACGTCCACAAAAAGATTTTGTGCAACATTTGCGGCTACTTTCTGTAGTTGATCTGCCAAAGTTTTTTGGAAAAATCGCGTGCGAACTGGACGGTGATTCGTGTTTGCAGGCGGAATTCTACCAGGTAGCGCACACGAAAGAGGAATATATGGAGAAGGGCGCAAGTATCTGCCGACACAATCCTGTCTTCGGAGCGCTGACCTAATCTACGAAGTGAGTGCTGCAGATGGATGATGTTGTCAGGATGGCAGAACGCTTTTGTTGTTCGTTGTGCAAAGGTTTTCTTGTTCTGTTCGTTCTGCCGATTGCTTAGAATGTCATTCGACGAGCGCTGCATCACGACCTGGTTCGTTTTGGTGTGTCGTGCGTTTTATATTCCTAAGCTTCATTTCACTTGTGATTGATTCACCTTTTGTTTCGAGATGAAATGTCTTGAGTAACTTGCACTCCGTGGAACGTAATAGTAGTTTTAGTCATATGTTCAAGAATTCAGGTTCTCTTCATTTTTGGTTCGTTTTAAATTTTAATTTTTTTTGCACATTTGTTCAAATGGATGTTGGTCTATCGACTATGGTGTTTTATTGGCGGAGCGAGGGGGGAGGGGGGGAGAAGAGGTGGAATATGGTTTGCCTGCAGGTTTGGTTGCTTCACTCGCTGCAGGATGGCTACTGTATCTTGCTGGCTACCTTTTGGCTGCCTTTTCGATTTTCTGTGCTGCCATGCGAGAGATGACTATTACTATTATGCCTTGAAACGTCTGCCTTCTTTTGGGATGGAAGTCTATATTCAGCTCTTTCGAACAGTAGCCCTTGAGTGCTACGATAGCAAGTTGGGACACGAGGCGAAATCCCAGAAATGCGCTCTTCGTACTTGAAGGTTTGCTTTCCTGATGCGGCTGAGGAAATGAGCACACACGGTGAGGAGGAGAGCGGTAGCTTTGAATAAGCAGTTTGCAAGTTAAAATAATCGTCGGTTAGAATTGGTGGTTGTTTTGCCGCCTTGTCCTTGAGCGAGCATGTTGATTATGGTGCTCGAACTGTGCCGTTTTCGCAGTGAAGAGAAGATGGTACTGAAAGTGTCCACTTTTCAATATTGGGTGGCGCTAGTTTGTTGTTGGGTCTTCGAGTTCACAAAGACCTCTTATTCCTTGACTGTGGGGAGAGAGAGAGATAGGTGTTAAAGTTACACATTACACTTTGACCTTGGCATGAGGTTGTTAATTGCTTCAAAAAAAATGTATGAACGGAATGGGGAGAAGGAACAAAAGCGAAGTCGGGACTATTGCGGTTGTACTCATCACATATAGTTCACTGTCGTCGTTTCCGTACTGCAGTTGTACTCACCTCGTGCAGTTCACTATCCTCGTTTCAGTACTGCACTTGTACTCACCACATATACTACACGTCCCCCGTTTCCGTGCTGTAACTCTCACCACACACAGTAACTGTCGTCGTTTCCGTACTGTACTTCTACTCACCACATAAAGTGCACTATCGCGGTTTCCGTACTGTACTTAAGTATAGTATCATCATTACCGTACTGCAGTTGTACTCACCACATACAGTACACTATCATGGTTTCCGTTGTGCACTTGTATTCACCACAGTCAGTTCACTATCGTCGTTTCGGTACTGTACTTGTGCTCACCACGTACAGTACGCTATCGTCGTTTCCGTGCTGCACTTACACGCACCACATACAGCACAGTATCGTCGTTTCCGTACTTGACTTATACTTACTTCATGCAGTTAACTGTCGTCGTTTCCGCGCTGCACTTGGACGTACCGCCTACATCACATTATCGTCATTTCCGTGCTGTAACTCTCGCCACACACAGTAACTATCGTCGTTTCCGTACTGTATTACACATAAAGTGCACTATGGTTGTTTCCGCACTGTACTTAAGTACACTATCGTCGTTACCGTCCTGCGGTTGTACTCATCACATATAGTTCACTGTCGTCGCTTCCGTACTGCAGTTATACTCACCTCATGCAGTTCACTATCCTCGTTTCAGTACTGCACTTGTACTCACCACATATACTACACGTTCCCGGTTTCCGTGCTGTAACTCTCACCACACACAGTAACTGTCGCCGTTTCCGTACTGTACTTCTACTCACCACATAAAGTGCACTATCGCGGTTTCCGTACTGTACTTAAGTACAGTATCGTCATTACCGTACTGCAGTTGTACTCACCACATACAGTACACTGTCATGGTTTCTGTTCTGCACTTGTATTAACCACAACCAGTTCAGTATCGTCGTTTCGGTACTGTACTTATACTCACCACGTAGAGTATGCTATCGTCGTTTCCGTACTGTACTTATACTCACCACACACAGTACAGTATCGTCATTTCCATACTGGACTTATACTCACCACGTACAGTACACTATCGTCGTTCCCGTGCTGCAATTGTACTCACCACATACAGTACACTATCGTCGTTTCCGTACTGGACTTATATTTACCACGTACAGTACACTGTCGTCGTTTGCGTACTGTTTTTGTACTAACCATGTACAGTACATTAGTGTAGTACATGTGAACCCAAAAATAGGTTTTGATTTCCGAGGGAGGTGCGGTATCGTACCAATCTCTTCGAAAAAAAGTATGGACACATCATACCATCTTCGGACTGCGTTTGTACCTAAACAGTGTTCCACTTTTTTGTATCTGGGATTTGTAAGGTTCTTGCGCTTCTCCATATTTAAATTTGAGCGTTTGGTTTCGACACGTATCTAGCGCTGTACTTTGAAATGGATGAGATATTTGTGTGAGAATGCGGCGATGAACTTTCCGTTCTAACGATGTTTAGAAGAGACGTTATCTCTTTTTTCTTTTTTTTGATTTTATTAGTAATTTATGAGTAATTTATAAATGCCGTTCTTGTTTACATGAGTAATTTCGGTGAGAAAAATGAGATGTGCAAAGTCCGCAGAAGTTTTGGAGGTAATTTGGGAGTTTTTGAGGTCGGCCATCAGTTATTAGGTATCAATATTTTTCGTAGATTATGTATTTCCAGTGGTTAAGGTAACTTCAGTGAAAATGAAATTTACTTGCTTGATCGCATCATGTAATGTTTCAAACAAGTTATTACTTTCAATCTTTACCTTTTGGTCGTATTTTCCTCTTCCCGACGTTATGGAACGGATTGCTGACATCCGATCTCTTTGAAATGGGCGACTTGCCAGCTAGGCGACAGTAACGTATGGCAGTCGATTTCATTATATTAGCAATACTGAAATCTTTCTACCTTTGACACCACTCATCTTCGTAGAAAGTTGTACGCACTTAACATTCGTAGAGAATTTACGTGTGCAAAGACGTTTCGTAACCTGCTGCGTCGCGGATCTAACGAGAATGAAAAGAGAAAGAGAGAGAAAAAGAATTTTTAACGAAAACATGCGGGAGCAGTCAATTTGTTGGGCTAGGACACGGATCTATCGCTGAACTTAGTTGTTTCACTTTTTTAAGGATTGCATGAAACCGGTTGATTTGTTGAGCGGAGGAAAACGCTCAACGCCAACTGCTTTGGCACATTTCGTCAATTTCGAATCCTTATTAAAATTTATGCTTTCTGATGGCGGCGACTAGGTTGATGGCTGGAAATAGAGGTGAATGTAGTGGTTTGGGTTGCTACTGAACGACGTGGCGGTGTGGTAGGCGGTTCTTCAAGCAGGATGTATGTGTTTCGAAGACCGCTGTGATTCTATTTGCTTTTGCAGCGTACGATCAAGCTAAGCCGGCCGAGGAGGTGCCCGTCCTCTCATGGTCTGCTGCAGTGCCATGAAGCTATACTCAGCGCCACCTGCATTCTACGTTACGCACAACGGCTTCGTCCTCAAATGTCATAAATCCTCTGGAAGAATTACCGCTTGTGAGCAGCCTGAAGGTAACTTCGGTTACGTAGGGTGGTTAAAGTCATGCGACAAACATTTTTCAGAGTTGCATTCTTGCGAAAATACTTTGTATGTCAGAGCGCATGCTGATATGTCTGTTCAATTGGCCGGTACACGTCTGTTGTTTACCGAAACCATGTTGACCTTGTTTTCCACTTTAAAGTAACCGGCTTCTGTCACAGCGAGCGTTTCGTTCGGAGAGGGAAATAAATTGATATGCGGCTGCAGTCACAATACATCAAATTTGCACAAGCATAGAAACGTCAAGGATGTATCCAGGACTGGTTTAGTTCGGAGAACGGTGACGGTGGAGGGTTATGACAGTGAGAATATGAATGTGCTAATTTGGATTTTCTCGCGTCTTATCCTTACCAAAAAATGAAATAGCTGACATGAAATCACTTCGTAAAATCAGTGCGTGCACTTTTTCAAAAATTTATACGGTGACATCAGTATTATTAGGGCGTAATGTCGTTCTATCTGTTGCAGTGTCGGGCGAACTAGACGTAGCGCTCGAGGTGGGTGAGGTGAGTGGAGTGGTCGGTTCACTGTGTGCCGACAACGAGCGCTTCCTGCTTCTTATAACACATTGCACTCCGGTCGCCACGTATCCCTGCTCACAGGTATCACCTTTTTCGTTCTATCTGTTGCAGTGTCGGGCGAACTAGACGTAGCGCTCGAGGTGGGTGAGGTGAGTGGAGTGGTCGGTTCACTGTGTGCCGACAACGAGCGCTTCCTGCTTCTTATAACACATTGCACTCCGGTCGCCACGTATCCCTGCTCACAGGTATCACCTTTTCATGTTGATCTAAGCTCTGTAATTCCGGAGGCAGAGCATGGGTACCCACTGATTAGGGGTAAAGCTCAAACAATGAGGCTGAGAGTGGATCGCACATATGGATTGTGTGTGGAGTAGAATTGGCATGGGAAGGAGAAAACCACTTCCTGTCTTCGCGAGATAGTGCGTCGCCTTCGCGGCACAGCGCAGGCAGAGGCATTGCGGAGACAGAGACTTATCTTTGGTCTCCTCTTCGCGGCCATCAAAAGTAATTGGCTAGGAAGAAGTATAGCATTGAGGATAGTACGGTGTAATAGTTGTCAGGACTGTCACTATGCTGAGAAATTTTTGTACTTTTAGTGCTCAAGTATTCGTGCCAGAGCAGGATTGGACGGTATAGCACTGCAGTTGTAACATTTTGGAAAAAGGTGCAATGTAGTTTGCATATCAAGAAGTTAGTTTAGAGGTAGGACAGCTAGTAATGTTGTATGATACGGTAGGTGGTCTGCCGTACACTATATCCGTGCTGTTTTATGAAGGCAGCTGTTAAACTAGACTGTTGTTGGTCGCAAATATATCTTAAAGTGTACAAGAGTGCACACTACTTCATGTTTGCTTCAAGATATAGTAAAAACAAGTTGTATTAGAGCAAAATTTGGACACTGTCTACAAAGGTCCATTCATTTTTAAAAAGATAGAGCTGAGAAAATGTTGGATTTTTTTTTTTTTCGGGTCTGGCGCGAAGTTGTAGAGACAAACTTTAAGCACACTTTAAGCGACTTCTTGTTTTATACGATGCACTTTCTTATTTCATCTTGCAGGTCTACATATTCAGTTGTATGCTTTGATCGTAAGGTTATGCCGTGCTATGCTCTCTTTCGTGACCAAAATGAAGCTTTCAGCACTTTTGGCGTTTCATTGTTCTTGAATGCCCGATAAACCATACTATGCTTCACTACATCGCACTGTTAGGTACTTTTCTGATATAATGTAATGCAGTTTAGTATGCAGTAGTTTAACACTTATGGAAAACTTCAGTATTCACAAAGAAATCTTCGAAATCACTAAAAAACAATCTCAAAGAATTTATTCCCTGCGAGTACCACAGCCTTTTAATCTTGTCACGGAAGATGGTTTTCGATCTTTTTGTCCTGCACCTCCCAAGGACCATAATCCGGCGCCAACCGTAGCATATAGAGCGGATTCATTAGAATCTGTTCAGTTTTTTTTTCGTATTTTATACTTCAAGCCTGGTCCTTAAACTGCTCTAAGCATAAACTCAAATAGTAATAGGAGCGTTGTCGTCGAATGGGAAAGCTGCGAGGGGGTTGATGCAGAATTAATTAGGGCAGCATGGAGGAAGGCAGTCGTTTAATAGTACCTAGTTTTTTAGGACAGTAAGAATGATATAGCAGTTTTAGCATCAGTGTAGAGCTTGTGGCGCAGAAAGTCTCGTAAAATTATGATTCGTTACTTTTGCTACAATACTTTATTACTAATATTGTGATTAATCAGCACTTGTTAAACCTTATCTCATCGATCAACTTATGATATGCTTTCGTTCACATGCGAAGACCACACTCTGTTTTCTTGAAGCTTTTCGAGTACTTGCGCAAAACTAAAACAGTCGGCTGTATTGCTGTACTGCTGAAATGTTTTCAGAAGTTTCAGGTTTCCATAATTTCGGTTCTTTCTTACCAGTGGTCATGAAATTTGCTCCTCGATAGCAGTTTTTAATGCAGTAGGAAGAGTAATCTTTATTTCAATATGAACAAAGTGGATAATGAAAACTGCGATCAGTGCGGTCAATATTCATACTTTTCCACAGTCAAGTTCCCAATCAAAACGAACGATATGGTGGCCTGAAACATTTTCTTGTGCGTTAGGTCTATAAGAGTTTTGTTTATCGGCCAAAAACACTCGTTTTTTTTTTTTCCTGGATCACCGCTTAGATGTGGCTTCGGGTGTCTTTTTAAAAATATTCAAAAATTTTGCGAAGTAGCAAAGTGCTGCGCCTAGTAGGACACTTCCACGATAGTTTAAGCAAGTCCAGTCTGCTGAAGTTGCAATCTGTAAATTTTGGCTGCAAAAGCAGCTGAAACAAACTCCACATTCTGATAGTTGCTGAAATCAGTGGTAGTGAAATTGCGCGGCGTTGAAGTTTCTGTCCTTACAAATCTACACGCTTTGTTCGTCTTGGATTGGAGCTGGTAGGTAGTAGAAAATGCTCGTGCTTTTCACCGTACTCTGTTCTTTGGTTGATTAAACGTGTGGAAGGGTGACGCTGTGGGTAATTTGTATCTAATTCGTGAAAGGTTTTCAGGAAAAAATTTACCACGTCGATAGGGTGATCGCTGTGCCGCTGGAAGAGAATGCCAAAATTGATAAGGTAACTCGAGTACTAATACCAACAACATTACAGTGTATTTTTTGAGTTCAGAGAGCGCGCTGATATTCAGCTGGAATATTGCAAAATGAGAGTCTGATGCATTCTGTGATTCATGTGTGTACAGCACAAGCATAGTTTTTTTTTGCGACATGAGCAGAAAAAAAGCGCTTTTCAAAAAAACCAACTAAATCCTTAAAAAGCATGCACCCGTATGCATGTATATATTACTATAACGGACCTTATTGCTCTAAAGCCTGTTGTGTCCCAATGAAAAATTTTAATCTTCTTCACTTCAAACAGCTTTATTTTTTTTCATGCCTAGATTTGCAGCCCCAGGCAGTTTAACTTTATTCAGTTCGCTTTGAACCGTCCGTCAGTCTCTGTCTCGTGGGATGAATGATTCAGAAAACGATGGCGTGCCTTGATTGCAGGTGGTTTTCTTTTTGCAGTTTCAACTGGACGGATCAGTAACCCAAATGGGACGAATAAAGAGCTCGCAGAAGAAATTGATGAAATTTGTCACAGATAAAGTGTCATCGTTGCGAGTCGTCGACGAAATACTGGCCCTTTTCAACGACAATGGCGACTTCTACGTTTGTTTCGGCAACGACCTTACGCTGACCACGCAGAGGTGCGAGTTACCTTCACACTTTGCGTCTGTCACCTTTGCTAGCACCTTGTTCTCATGTTTCATTTTTCTTCAGAGTACGTCCTCATTCTTTGCATGGGTAATTCACCTCCTAGTTAACCTGAGAATTCTGTTTCACTTTCCGATATTTCACGTGACAAATCCTTTCAAAGCTCTCGCTAGAAAATCCCAAAAGTGACCTTTTTGCCCAAGAATTTCACGCGAAGCTCAAAAATTTGAAATTTTTGTGTGGTTACAGGATTTATTTTCGGGTATGGTGTATGTGTATTGTTCACTTTCCAGTATAATGTTTCTTTTAACAGCCTGGTGATGTCGCAGCTGAAAGGAATTGGCGTTGTACTAAGCAGCTGCACTGGGATCATATTCGGGGGCTGGAGGAGGGGTAGGGAGAGGAGAAGACTATTGAGGAAGAGATCCGAAGGCGTCACTGTCTGAATTGTATAATGAGTGGGTTGCAGGTTGTTGTCACGCGTCGGTTGCAGTGACGAACGTTTCTTTTGGAATCGACGTCTCCTAGACGATCTGTTCAATGAGGATGGTGGCATCATGAAAAGCGCTCATCCTTGGATTACACCTATCTGTCAGGGTTTTGTTTCTGAGCGGTCAGTGCATCCGAATCAATAATTTACTTTTACTGAAATGAACACTGCTTGATGCTCCTTCACCCACTTTCACGCATGGGCAGATGGCCATTTCACACGTTTTTGTTGCATGTATCACCATTTGACCGTTGACAGATAACTATCATTTCCTTTGATGATTCATTTTGACAAATTTCCACATCTGTATGTTCGCTTCAGACCGTTAGTCGTTACCTGCTAATGGCAATTTGATGAGCTTGTGAGGTCGAATGCGATGAGCTTGTGCTGAAAAGTTCTGCTTGTAGATTCTTGAAAAGGTACGAGTAATGGTGAACCGCTATGTGATGTAGATGGCAGGGAAGCTGGTTTTTCCATGAGTCTAGAATTAGATGTTGCATTTCTAGAAATCGATCAGCGACTGATGTTGTTTCAGCCGTATCGTTATCGATGTCCGTAGCAAATGGGAGTGGAGTTTGGCAGAACGCTACGTTACAGGGGATGACGGAAGGTGCGCTTAGTTGGGCTATTCGATATTTCCCCTGCGAATGGCGAAATATAGGGCGATATGCGGGACTTTAAATGTTGAGCTAATAGCTTCCAGCTGTTTCACTCGGACAAGTAGCAATCCTTAGAAGGAAAAATTGAAACGTACAGCGTTTAATAAACTAATCGATTATCAGAGGCGAGTCGAGGTTGAATGTGACATGCTTCTATAAATTGCGGTGACGTAAAGACTGCATCGGCGCAGTTCTTTTGGTCACGATCGTCCTGTTCCTTGTTTCTTTTATGACATCACCCACCAAGGGGCGGAGGGACTTTTGAAGGGTAAATTATTATGAATCGATCTCCATCTTTCTCTCGCACCGTTTTCTCGGCAGCTGGTGGCTGAAGATGCGCTTCCATTTCAGACACTCATGTCCACTGTTGCAAAATTACATAGAGCGAAGCATATGGATTTCTGAGTAGCTTTGAAAACCGTTCTATTTGTTGTTTTCGTGGAAGAAGGATTGACCATGTTGAGCACAAGTGCTGTTGAAAACGAAACGGGCAAAAGAGCTGGTAGTGAGTGGTTTGCAGCTCGTTGACGTTCGAAGCAGATTATCGGCTGACATTGACACTCATTTCTCGGAGATCGGTGAAACGAGCAGGGTTGCGTTACCTGCGCAGAGGCATCGACCAAAACGCTGACGTCGCCAACTTTGTCGAAACGGAACTCATTCTCAGCATCTTCGGTCATTACCTCTCTTATGTTCAAGTGAGCTAATCTCCTAAATTGTTCATTTCTGCACCTTTCACATGCGACCATTGTTGCGTAGTAGTTGAGCAGATGGTTCTTTCAGTGTCTACCGGTTCTTCTACAAATTTATAATATTTCGGTGTTTTGAAATAATTTCAGTTACTTTTATGAATAAAGACGTTGAAGGGTAGAGTGAAGAACGTTAAAGGAAAGATGAGGGCTGTGGAGTGGAGATTTTGATTGACTTTATAGCAGTGGTATTAGTAAAACCGTATTTTTCTCCAAAACGGTGAAGAAACTTTTCGTTCCGTTGTGATATAAATGTTGTATCGTACTATGGTGTAGTGCAGCATTCAATCTTTCGACACAATGATATAAGCTAATCACCATGCAGCCTTCTTGCAATGAATATCCTGTTGTCGCATCTGTCGAAAAAGTTCAATTAAAGAATGCTTTTTAATCGTCTAAGATTCGCGGCTCAGTTCCTGTGTTTTGGAGTCAGCGCGGCTATCGCTATCGTCCACCACTAGTAATCGATAAGCCAATCGCCGAGTCACTACCGTTGTTCGAGAAACATATCAATGCAATGCTTGATCTCTACGGCACTCCACTTACTATCGTTAACCTCGTCGATCAGACAGGAAGGTTGCCTATTTATGCCTGGCTGTATGATCTTAGGATGCTCTACCTTGACTAGCTGCTAGTTTCCAGGAGTTCACATTCTCAATGCTGCCTTTGTTCTTCAGAAGTTTTAGTCGTCAGATTAACTTTCCATCCAGTAGATTAACTATCCCTCCAGTAGAATCGACGTTAAAGCGACTTTTGGCTTGACCTTTAAACTTGTTGTCACATCAACCACGAAATATTTTTAAAGCATTCGATATCTCCGAGGTTGTTAGTCTTCGCCTTTCGCAATATTTTAATCATTTTACCTGATGAATATAGTTCTCTTTTTATCCCTTTGCATCGGTTTTGATTTTTCCTCATTCATACAACGTTCGCAAAAAATTTTCATGTGCGAGATCAACCACATCAGCAGAGTCATGTTCATTAAGGGTTCATCGCTCAGATATATTCTATGAAAAGAATCTCGGATGTGATAGTAGAAAACAAGGGATGCATACAGCCATACGAAATGCTTTGTAAGTGGCCGCCTGTCTATGTGAATGCAGCTTAAATGACTTCTAATAATAGTAGTAGAATTTAGAGAATCAGCTTTATCTAATTAAATAAAACAAACAGAATCAGCTCTATCCAATCGAATAAAACAATGAAGCGCTTCAGGGAGTTGGATCTGGCGATAAGCTACCTGCAGCATATCCTGCAAATGGATTCACCCGACATTGCGTATTTCTCATTCGACTTCCACTTTCACTGTCGTGCCCTTCGTTTCCATAAGGCAATTTTTCGTTTTTTTTTTTTCGCACGCATCCATTCATCGGAGACTGATTATCTTGTAAAAACTATTCAAAAATTTTAGAAATACAGAGCTAGTGTGTGTGGCACTGTATGAATTGGAAAAAGCATGCATCCGCAGTTGCTCTTACTTGTTTGTCTTTCATTTGTTTATGTTAACAAATGAAACAGAAACGCATGAAAAACTGCATTTAGTATCGCTTCAATGAATTTTATGGGTTGCGCGCGCAGCACTATTGAGGACGCAGCGCATGTCGTCTCAGAAGGCCTTGTTCATAAACACATATAAAAGCAGCGTACTCAGTGTGACTGTTTATGGTCCTGCAACGTGTTCATGATGCATGCTTTTACGGGCTAGGCACAAACCACAGTGTTACAGTCCCCACTTTTTTAATGGTTCATGATATGCGCTTGCGGTTTATGGCTTGTAGTGCTCGTCATCTCTCGACAGAAATTGGACTAAACGAGTTTTGAAGGTGAACGACTTGATCAGCGCTCTGGGCGAGCTGTTGCGCCAGATGGCTTTCTGTTGGGTGGATAAGTCAGGGCAGATGGTGCGTGAGCAGCGCGGTATAGTCAGGACTAACTGCGTCGATTGTCTGGATCGTACAAACGTTGTCCAGGTTTAAATCGTCATCCTTCGATCCAGCCCATTTTTGTGTATATCGATCGACTGCTGTTTGCTAACGAAATTTGAACATGCGCAGGGTTTTTGCTTCGAAGGGGCGCATTTTCTATTGCTGATGTATATTTGCGTGTCAGTTTATCCGGCCTTGTTTGACATTTCGAGCAGTATTGTGTTTCATAACATTTTCTTCCCTTCCATCACCCTGTTTAATTTTTTCGGTATGAGGCCAATCGAAGGAACCGTCTTTCATGGGCTTAAAATAATTTTCTCTCGCTTCTTGAAAAGATATACCGTTATCAGTAAATTGCGTCTATGTGGAAATAATGTACCTTTTCCGTTTTCAGAAAATTGCATTGCTACCTAGCCAAAGCAGGGTACGATGTTATCATGCATGCTTATGTGAGTACCACTACGATTTTTTTTCAGTGCGCCATTTCGCAGGCGGTGTGTCTGGTTCAAGCGCAAAAACTCGGCTTAGTTGGACCGCTTGGGGACTCCCCACATCAGTTGACTAGAGCGATTCAGTCGTTGTGGGCTGATAATGGCGATGCCATCTCCAGACAGGTATTTCTTCTTTTTTGCACTCATATAACGTCTACATTAAGGATAGACTCGAGCCGTTTCCAGAACGTCGTGAAGGTAGTGGTCGGTATCCTGATAGAAATGATTTCTTGTCATACTGCGATATCGTATGCAGTGGTCGCAAGAAATGTTAAATTTAGGGAAGTCGCGTATCAAAGTAAGGGTTTGGTTATTGTAAGCCGAAAACGGCTGACGAATTCTAATCTACTTTGATCGGTACTCGAATATAGCTTTGATCTTATAAAATGGGTCGCCTGGGAAAGGTGCGTTTTTGGCGCGACTACAGTGGACTGGTAAATGAATTGTAGCGGACGTATGGTTTCAGTACGCGGGCACAGACGCGATGAAGGGGGACGTGACACGCAACGGACAACGCAGGATCGTAGGTATGGTGCGTGACGGTTACACGAGTGCGTCACGGTACTACCTCTCACACATGAGACACGCTCAGCGACAACTCGCAATCGACACCCTCCTCAAAGATGTGAGCAGACGCGAAATGCCCAATACGGAGGAGTGTGAGGCCGACGAGGAAGAGAGCGAGAGTATCGCGCGGCTAGTTCACGAGACGGTGCATTTCGTGCTGCCAGAAAGGGAGGTGCTTGTCGGTGGATGGGCACTTGTCCACGGATCTCATCTCACCGATCAGATAGATACCATCCTTCTTCTGACGAGGTATTTTATTTCCGTCGTAAAACTTCGTTCCTTACCTCGTCTTTACTTAATTTCTTTTTTTTCCGTACCGATCTCTTTTGTTTGTCTACTTCGTACCGCTTGAAGGTAAAGCGAGGTAAAACAAGCCCATATATGAGGGTTATTTAGTAAGAAAATGAGCGAGGACTGCGGTGCGCCTGTTAGATGTACTGCTTTTTGAGAAATGGGCGATATTTTCGATATTATGATGAAAAAGTTGATAGTTTAAAAGTTTTTTATGGTGGAGCAGCGAAGTACATGCTGGTCCTTGGGCGTCTCTCACTGTATTATTTTTCTGTTTGGCAGCTTTATTGTTGATGACGTTTATATGGCAAAGTCTTTTTGTTTGCCTGATACTGCTTGGCGTTGGGGCGCGTGTACATCCAAACACTTATTATATTTTCCTTTGTGCTTTGCCTGATGTAAGATGGTTATGTGGATTACCTCTTGATTCACTGAATGTTCTTCACTAACTCTATAAAATTGTGTAAGTCACCCTGTGTTTCACTCGCCCGCTGTGGTACCTAAGAGAAATCTTCATTTTGTAAACATTATTTTAATCCTCCCTTACATTACGATGAACAAATGTATGAAAAGGAAGAATGGACAAGCATGCATGCATCGGCAGATTTATGCTAAGGCACCTTGTGTCGAAAGGGCCCTGTAAAAAGTATGTAAGTAGGAATGAGGTGGCGGGTGAATGATTCCTAAACGTCAAATTTTTGTTGAAACTTGTTAATTAGATCTTTCCGCGCTTCGCTATTTCGTCTTAATCTCAGACAGCGCGTAATTGTGGCTATGTACGATGACGATTCTGAAAAGTTACTAGAGGTGAAGGTAATCGACTTTGAGGACGTTATCGGCATCCAGCTGGGCACTTTCGGCAAATCATCTCGGATGCATCTAAGGTACTTTCAGCTGCATTATTAAACGTGCATCATTCGGAATTAGGCCTGTTATTTTTCTTTTTTTGCTACAAATTTTAGCAGCTGAGTTTTGGCCGCTTCTCCCTGACTCCAGCTGGAGGCCAAATATCTATTTACTCAAGTTTAACCCAGCAGCAGAACCTACCTTCGAGCGAATCTTCTTTCCCGTTTGATGTTTTGCAAGTGTTTTCAATGGTGCTTTGCCGTTTTAATAGGTAGGGAAAACACTGAGGCAGTATACCGAAAACATATCATTTTGGTGTCCGTAACAGGTTTTTGTAAGTTGTTCCGCTGTACCCATTTGATACGAAATGAAAAGAGGAGGAGCGAAATATAGCTATTACATGTCCTTATATGGATCACAGTGAGTTGTAAGAAATCAAATAAGACCGTTTTAAGTGGGTGCAGTCGAAACAACTAAGCACTACATAGAAACTGCAGGCTGTACGCAAGACCGAACGAGCAGTTCACGTGGCGTGCTGCCAAGACGCGTCTGTTCAACAACGTGGCCATCACCTTGAAATCTGCGGATGAAGCCGACGAGTACATAGAGGCAATCGGAGAGCAGCTGAGGGTGACGATGGGTATGGCCGGCCACCACCTGGAGCTTTCAGTCGTTGGGAAACTCGACGGCTGTCCAGAGAGAAACCGGTTTGCTTTGCATCTTTGCTGCTGTGACGGACGTCGTGCTAACGGGGAAAGCGTTATTTAATATTGAAAGTGCTAACGGGGAAAGCTTTATTTAATTTTGAAACGTTAATTATGGTCTTACAGCCACTGGCGCGGGAGGGTTCACTGAATTTTAGTCGCTGAAGTATGCGAAATGAAAGAGTATTGTCTTTTCATGCATATCACACTAAGTTGTAGGCAAAATTAACAGTTGCTAGTCGATACGCTTTAAAATTTTCCTGAAGGCGTTGTTCTGCCGGTTTGTTACTCCTTCCCCTCCCTTCCTTCATTCGCCCTCCTCAAATTTAGGATAACTTCGGCGCAGAAGTCTGACGCCTGAATTTTTTGTGCTTCGACGTTTGTCGATGTGTCAGCGGTTCAGCTACAAATACAGTTTTTTCTGTCGCTTCTTTCTAAATCTTTCATAAAGCTAAAGTAGCTTTTTTTTGTGGTTTCTAACCTGTTTACGCAATTCTGTGCTCGCATCTATAGAAGGTTTCCGCTCATCCTCGTAAGTGAATAATGTGAAAGGGGAGAAGAGGGGAAAGGATATCCACATGTTGCTTGACTAGAGCATCTGCTGAGCTCGAGTAATAAGCGAAGCGCGTTCATCACGTTTGCTACTCATAGTCCTGTGGGCCATTTATTGACTGTTTCGTGCTGAGCGCTTCTTTCGCTAACTTTGATTACTTTCTTATATGCGTTAACACTTTTTGTAGTCAGTGATCCTCCGAATGGCGTTGTAGGATAGCTTGTAATGTCTTCGCTGTGCTCAGAAATTGGAATTGTTAAGAATTCGAGATGTCTTCGAATTACTGAGAAGCCAATAGCGAAAATAAGTTGCAGCTGGTGTTATGAGCTGCCAGTATAGTGTGATTTGACAGCGACAGGATTTTCCGTTTGTCAATTGCGGTACGTGCATCACAGAAGGAAATAAAGATTCAGAAAGAGATTTGAGAAAACCAAGATTTCCCATGACTACAAAAGCTGCGGTCGGAACACTGCAAGGCTGAAATTGTGATGTAGAGTTTTTGTTGCTTGAAATGTGCTGCTTGCTTGCAGTCGACGGTTCGTCAGCATGCTAGCATCGGCGTTCGGTGTTAATGCCGAGTCGAGCCGCGTTATCAGTTCAGCGTCACAGATAGATGCTGCAACTGCTGGGTGCAAGACAGATGAACTAATCCGAATCGACGGCGAGAACGACATCCACGCACGCAATGCCGCCTGCCGCTCTAACGTTGTCGTTAACATTGTAAGCTTTTTCGCTTGCCGGCATTCGCCGAATATTGCGACAACTGACGGTTGAGCATGTTATTACGAAGCTGTCGTTTTTTCGGCCGTGCTTGCTATCACGAAACTGTCGTTTCTCGACCGTTTCTGTTGTTGACAAATTGAACCGGCGGCATTATAAAGCACCATCGAAGTCAGCTCCTTTTTTTTGAATTGGCTCGTCGAAAAGTCGAAAGCAGCACACTAAAAGTTTAACAGGTCTATCTTTTGTCATTGAATCTGATCCTTTAAATTTAGAAATCCCTGTGCAAAACTTCAGGCTTTTGTATTGTAGCAAATGAATTACAGCGAAATTTCTTTTGATATGTCCATAAAGTTTTTCGTTGGAACCTGTACTCAGTCACCGTTGGTTTTTGTGCGGCACCATGGGACTTGACATCTGAGGTAAGATCTCATCATTTTTCTTTTTGTGCTTCCGTTATGCTTCTCAGTTTGAAGTTCGTTTGAAATTTGTTGAAAGTTCATCCTAAGTCTATATTCACTGGGAGTTCGCATATGCAGACTTCCTTCCACCATGCTCAACTTCGTTTCTCTTATCTGCTGGCGCTGAACGAAAACGCATTTTTGCAATAAACACGCAAAGTATGGAAATGTTTTTAAAGAACTGACGAAGATGTGCTTGGTTAAGGCGACGCTGGCGCGAAAAAAAAAAAAAACGCTTTATTTGCTCGTCTCCTCGCCTATTTTGTCCCAGAAAGCGTTGCTATTCGCTGCATATTCGGTTAACAAATACGCCTCGTGTTGTCGTGAGTTCGCCGTTCTGCAGAGCTGCTTAAAGGAAAGTGCCGAAAGCAGGTTAGGAGAGAGAGGAAACGGATTGTTGTTAAGGAGAAGAGCGATACGGATTCGCTGGTTATTGCATCAGAATCACGAGGAGAGGACGTGACACTCGATGGAGTACATCTCACTTCGGATGGCTTGATATCAACGCAGGAAGATGTGACCCCGACGGGCACCTTCGCCGACCAGTTACTTACCAACTCATCTCAAGCTGCAGCCGTAAGTGCTTGTCAGCTCGCCTTCTGTTTAGAAGACATTCAGAATCCTTATCATCAAGTGCTGTGCTGAGGCTTCTTGTTTTACAGCATTGAAACTACGCGATGCTAACGCGGAGTATGGCATGAATTTGTTTAATGGTAAGAGGAATGCGGACATGAGCGGTTTCGGTGAGGGGAGCACCTGTGTGGGTAAACCTGTGCAGCGAACGACTTGCTTTTAGAAAATGGAGATCTTGGTGAAGGGGAGGGGGGACGGCAAAAGCAGCGGTCTCAAAAAGCGGGAATTTTTAAAATATGGGGGAGTGATTCTCGTCAGAAATGTTCGAAAGTCCTCCCATGTTGACACAGTAGCAATTCTCCCACATGTTGCAGTGAACAGCCTAGAGTACACTGCGGTCACTGGTTCCAGGTGTGCCACGTACGTCCATCGAAATCGGATGGGCGCTTAGTGGAGAAGGCGAGCGGATTAGTGTCAAGGCTGCAGAAACTGCGTCTGCCCATGTCGAGGAGTCAGTTGGCAATCGATACCGATGCCGAATCGTTGCCTGCACCAATTTCTAATCCCTTCTCGCAATTCAGGCAGCAAATACTAACCTCTAAATCTCGAATTATGCTTCTGTGATTATTCTCACCTCCCACTTTCCTAAGCTCTTCTACGATCTGAACCAAATCTTTGCCGACATTCACCTAAAGCAAACTTTTTACTTTTAACCCTGTGCTGTTCGAGACCGTTTTTGGGTACACCTTTGAGAAGGGTGCTCGTAGTTCGATGCATCTGAGAAGAGGGCCACATACTTTGGTGAATATAACTGTCTTCTTGAACATATTTTGACTCAACAGATGGAATGTTTCCAAGCTGGCGCTTGTCCTGTTTCTGAATTGACCGTTGATGTACGCAAGTGGCGGTACCGATTCACTTTTCGGCGGTGGAGTTACGATGATTTTCTCAGGGTGGTGGTGAGGGTTACTGCTGATGCTGTGTTAATTAGGGGATATTCGCTACGCTGCACCACACCTTGAAGGAAACGGGAACAGTTGACTATCACTGTGAAGTGACCATGCCACTATTGAGTGGCGTCCAAATGGCTGACTGGAAACGGTTTGTGGTAGGAATTGTTGGCGACTAACCATAGCAGTGACTTCCTCGTTCATCGTGCCATTTCACCGAGACTCGACTTTCTCGTGCGTGCGGTTTTTCATTTTGTTTCAGTTCGTTTTGCACTCTGTGATTCTTACTTAGCATTCGTTCTTCCCGCTATCAAGTACGCTAATTAATGTATATAGTCACTTTAATGGGGCACTTGTTTAATATCTGGGCGGCGCATGGTACAAGGTAAAGGGAGACCATTCGGAGAGGTAATGTAACATCGTGTTTTGAACACAAGGGAGAGCATTCTGAAGGTCGAACAAAGTAGTAGTGTTTTCGGCAGAGGCGGGAAATTAGTGGCAATAAAAATAACTGCGATTCAGCTACTGAGCAGGTGTCTCTAACTGCTTCGCTCATACAGAGTCATCCGTCGGGAGCGCGTAGTTGTTGCTTCGTAATGACTGAGTCTGCATAGTTACTGCGATGAAAATGATCGAACAATCTGTTTATCTCCTCCCAATCCATCTCGTCAGTCACTACCAGCTTATCTGCTCACTCACAGTCTTCGGTTGTGTTGTACTCTTAACGTTATGCATTTATTTTGATTTTAAAGCATTGCATATGATTGTACATGTATATAATAACTGATGATTCTTCAAGACGCAAGAGACAAGTGATAACGATAAGTTGGTACGAATCATTTATGAGGTCGAGATGTGTGGAAATTAGATGTTTTCCTTTTGCTGTTAGGTTGGACGATTGAGCAGTCCTCTGAATGCCGTGATGGAAAGTTAACGACTGATAACGTCGCCACTAATCCTATATATGTGTTGTCGAACTTTTAA
Source organism: Toxocara canis (assembly GCA_000803305.1). Lineage (NCBI taxonomy): Eukaryota > Metazoa > Nematoda > Chromadorea > Rhabditida > Toxocaridae > Toxocara > Toxocara canis. The sequence goes on along the minus strand of JPKZ01001948.1, from coordinate 687,344 downwards.
AGCTTATCGTGGACCCTTATACAGCTTGTAATTTCCTTCTTTACAATTAATATAGTTGTACATTTTGAGTATGCGTGCAGTGAAGCATTCGTTTTCAGCTAAAACAACTGAAGCGTTTCTGCACTGAAGATTGTCGAAGAAGGATAGGGGTCACTGGTCTAAATAGCCCAAAACAGGCTTGAGAGGAAATTTTGGAATTCTTAGGAAATGAACTGTCATAACTAATGGAGCGAGATGTTATCATAGTGGCTGAGTCCCACGAATCTTTTTTTTTAAATAGAAGGTTGCTAACCAAATCAATAATTTTTCTCCTTGACTAGGCCCAACGAAGAAAAGAAGAGGAGAGGAACCGTATTTTCGTAACACTCACTTCTTGAAACGTCAGTGTATTTTTGAGCGCTGTCGTTTTGGTGATACGTTTTGAGCACATGAAGGTGAATGAGCTGGCCATCAGCTATTACACATTGCAATGAAGCGTCCGTGCTACTGGTCCAGTAAAGAAACGAGCAGTTTTTTAAGCAAGTGGCCAGTGCGATGTTTCGTTCTGTTTGGAGTTTTTCTGTTTTCTATCAGTGCTGTAAATGTGTAATGCTGTCAGAGATGACTCAGTAAGCTTAGTTCAAACAGTGCTCGCTAACTTAGGCTCGTCTTTCGGATTGCACGCCACCACCGCCACTGTGACTTCCACAGTGAGCGTGGCCGAGATGACTCCATACTTCAAACGCTGGCGGTTTCCACGGTGGCATAGTTATATGTCATGAGTGTGCGTGATAAGGCAAGATGTGTGCGTACTACGGAGGTGGGAGCTAGTCAGCATGAAATCTTATTAGTTGGCCTCATCACTGACAGTCGATCGGCCTTTGGAACAGTCGGCGTAGGTGGTGGAGTGTGAAGAGCCGAATAGGTAGCTGTTTTCACTCCAGACTTTATTGTTTGATATTGTAGGTTCGCGTGCAGATGTGACGACGACGACTGAGTTGGTTTTCATGAGCACGGTGAATGTATTTCCTCTCAGTTGCTCTCCCGTTCCAATCGTTTTCCCTCCACCAAATCATGAGCGCTATAAGATCTCTTCTTGCACTGCGAATTATCGAGTCATTCAGTCCCACCGAACGCTTGCGACTCGTTCGATTATATTCAGTTCGAACGAGTATTGTATGATGTGTTATAACGAGCGTAGTGTTGTGCGGGAAGCGATTTATAACCCAAAGGGCAGGGGTGGTGAAAGACCGAATTGTAGGAAAGGCACCTCCTCTAAACGAACCACAGTTTCGAATCTGGAGGGGTTCCCGGGTGAAGTGACAGTCTCAACTATGACGGAAACGGGATGTCGACCCAACAAGTCGCTTAACAAATATATCAAACGAAGTCAACGTTTACTGAGTTAAAACGAAGAGGGATGTGTTGGGATGTTTAAGCTAGGCTCGAATATAGATTTTAAGCGAATAGCACTGTACTTCCGAATAATGAACAAAGCTGAGGCGATAAGTCGGTAACGCTAAATTTCACGACTTTCAATCACACCGTAGTGGAAGGCGTCGAAGTTTGTTCATAGGGAACCTTTCTTCCAAGAACTGTCTTTCACCTCTTGTAGGTCCTGCGAACAAGAACGGACTACCATTACGACTAACAATTAGATAAGGAAGGAAGTGGCAAGGACTTCGGAATATTCCTACGACCGGAACGCGTTGCGATCACTTTAAGCCTCATAAATTGAGGGCTGCTAAAATTCAGCGCATGAGTACTCATAGCAAATACCTGAGAACCGTGGCGCAGTTACTTTTCTGAGTTATGTTAACATCGTTGCCCCACGGTCTTGAAGGGTTGGCGTACGTATTCCTTTTTTTTTTTTGGAGAACCGATTCTGATCTCGGGGGTAAAGGCTCGTGAAAAAGATTTTTTAGAGTGCATATCATAATTGGACTAGATAGTCAAGCAACTTGTGATACACCCTGTATTTGAACCCATACTCTTCAACGATATACAAACGTGACGAATGAGCAAATAGAAAGTCGAACTTGGGGAAAAATGCAGTTGTCGACTAAGAAGTAAGAAAGTTAAGCTTATGAATTGTTTTTTCCACTGAAGAAGGAAGACGTCAAGTATGATGAAAGCACTTTACTTAACTTTAAGTAAGTGTTTCAGTTTAAACAGGAAGCTGAAAATACAGCGTGAAAAATTTCAAACGCTTCGAGAATTTTGCATTATAAGATGTTGTAAAACTTCGAAAATGAGCTCCTCCTTCACCCTCGGGAATGTACGCTTCTTTCTGGAGATGTAAAATTTTATTAGCCTTTTGTGAAAGTTCTTTCAATAAGGAAGGGTTGTGGTTTATGGTTCGTTTTATTTTCACCTCGTATCAAATCATCAAGATCCCTGGGCGCGCCACCATTACTCTCGGATAGAGCATTCAGAGCACGGACGCTGTTCTCTTACATTCTTTTCTGGTTATTTCTGACGCTTCACTTGTTACGTGTTTTCTGTCGCCTTTTATAGAAAAATCCTTTTGAAGATTCTAAACAGTTCGCCATTTCCGTTGAGCCATCGCGCTGAAAGTTGTGCTGCCACTCTTTCATTTATGAGCCATTATTTTTCGCATTATAGAACCGGTAAAGTTACCAGACGCATCTCCACAGTCAACAATTCCCGGACGGTTTACTAATCAAGGTATTTCGTGGCCAGTTAGTCAACGTTTCTTGAAAGTGGGTTCATAGCGTGCTGCCAGTTTTGTACCGCCTCAAGTTCGTGTTGCGATCGTCTAGGTACGATGTGATGGTAAACCATAGAAACAGTGGAAGCAGTTGTGCGCAATCTACGTTTTTTTGCGTCGAGCCATTAAAAAGTCATGTCTCCTCAAGTCTGTAAGCTTTCTATGAAAATCAGATGCTCTTATTGCTACAAAATGCAAAAGAAGCGACTTCACTTACCGAAGATTCCATGCGCATCGTCGCTAACCGGTAGTGTTAACTACAGTCGGTTTTTGCGCGCTGACACAGTCGCAAACTTCATTTATTTTTTCGCTGTGCTCGTTGGAATTTGATATCCTGATTTGTTCCTGTGATGTTTGCTTGTGTTGTTTTTTTTTCCTGCGCCGTTGCTTTTAGGTGGCTTCTTAAAGTGTTGTTTTGCCATGAGAGAATATGTGAAGCTAATTAATAATTGGCTAAATACGTATCGCCACGGTCGCGGTTTGATGCTGTTTTCGTTCCTCGCAAATAGCAGTTGTTCGGTAACGAGTGAGATTGGTCGAATGTAGCGCACCTAAAATGAGTGTCTTGGGTGAGGTCCCACTAGAGCAGCATCTCATTTCATTCGAAATTTTAGGAGTGTCCCCATGCAAGGTTCACCACTGCGATATAAAGTTCGAGAACGGCCGGCAGCGTTTCGTATTGTGGTTTCTTTGGGGGGTTTTATCGAGTGAGAGGAGGTCCTCCTTATTCCTTCATCCTGACTGCAATGTGCTATGCGAAGGGGGAGGGGGGGGGGTTGCGGAATTGGCTGCAGGGAGTAGTAGTGTTGATGTTGTATGGGGTGTTGTGTGCGGGACTGGCGAAGACTAGGCATGTAGTGGAGTGAGGAGGATAGCTGTCAGTTAAAATGAATTGATAGCTGTCGGTTAAAATGAATCCTTCCACGATCTTCACGTCTAATAAAAGACGGTCTCTCTCTCTGCCTTGCCCGAACTCGGTTGCCCATGAACCTTCGCCTTTGTCTGAGAGGGTTTTTGTAGTGGATAGTATGGTCTCGGTGTTGGGCCGAGTTAGATGAACGAGATGATGTTGACTGGGACGGAGCGTTGTAGAATTGCAGTAATTGGGTGGGCGTTGAAACTCTAAGAGTTGAAGTCGCAAGCAGCCAAGTTGGACAAACAGTGATGATAGTGAAGATAGTCAAGATGAGGAGGCGGTAACAGGAGGGCATAATGCATAGTAGTACTAACCTTTATCTCGAATCACCCACTGCTTCCAAATAGCGGTCCATCATTTGAACTGGTGTTTTATATGACCTTGAAGTTTAGGTTAGTGCTGACTTCAGGTTCCGGTGCTTAGTGCTGACGTCGAGGTTTTCCGCCAATACTTTGTCATTATTTTGAAAATAGTCTCTTCTCTGTTTACCTCATTTTTCTTTTACGGAATCGGTGTTCATGTGTCGTTGCTTCTTTTTAGACGTTTGCAGTTCCCATTTAGCAGAAATCATTGCTAATAAAGTTTTCGAGAGCACCGTTCTGAAAGTTTCATGCGTCTTTCGTAAGCGCCATAAGGAATATTTTTTCGAAGCCATATCCCATAAGCAAAAGCTTCTACGCCAACAGTACTTCGAGCTATCACAGCGAGTTTGCAGCATTCGGCGGTACGGCAATGAGTGGACCGCTGGATGGAGCATTTGCTGGGTCTGAAGAAACGGCGGATGGAGCAGCGGTGCAGTCGACGAGCAGTTCTTGTCCCCCATTTGTCTATCGCAGTCAGAAGCACTCTCGTCTGGCTCTGGAGCACATGAACGAGATGCGGGCTGATGGATGTCTTTGCGACGTAACGTTAGTGGTTGGGAACAGCCGTGTAAATGCACATCGTCTCGTGCTCGCTTCGTGTTCCAACTACTTCAGGGCGATGTTCACCTCCGAGATGGCCGAGAGCAGACAGCGTAAGATAATCTCTCCCTCCCTCTTCCATCCCTGCCTCGTCTCCCTCCTCCCTCCTCCCCCCCCCCCCCCCCCCCCCCCCCCCCCCCCCCCCCCACCCCCCCCCCCCCCCCCCCCCCCCCCCCCCCCCCC